>JAUPMG010129030.1:0-11542 GCA_031762675.1 Pachysandra terminalis | reverse complement strand
TATATATATATATTTACATATAAGTTTATATACCATATATAAGACCGAGCCGAGCCTACTTAAGCTCGGCTCAGACTTGTTAAAATAATGAGCCTCTTTTTGAGTTTAGGCTTGGCTCACGAGCCTAAATATTGAGCTCAAGCCTGGCTCAAGCAAGCTGAGCCCGAGCCTGAGTCTAGCTAGCTCGGCTCATTGACAACCTTATTAACAATGCTTGCCCAAGCTTGCCCATTATCTCATTAGCCAATCCTGAACCCGCTCATGTTTTTCCATACTGAACAAAAATTGTACAATTTTGTTAAACCTAATCTGCACAAGTATGTAAGTGGAGTTCGCACCACTAAACCACAGCCATAGATAATGAAGGACTTAAGTAAACTTTATATATTAGTCATTATGAGCCTTCACATTGTCGGGCTGGGCCGAGCTGAACCGGGCCAATCTAACATGAACTCGAATCCGACCCAAAAATTTAATCGGGCCTTAAATTTGAGCCCGACCTTACCCTACAGGCCACTTATTCTTGCTCAAACCCACCCAATCATAGGGCCGGGTGGGTCACGTGACCCATTGCCACCCACAATTTGTCATGAAGCAAGGGAGATGGGAAGAATTAAAGAAGATACTCCCTTTAGATTTATTTTTTAAGATAAATTACACGTACCTCCCTTGAGGTTTTGACATAAGCAGTCAAACCTCTTATCGTTTGACAAATTACACTGGCATCCCCTCACATTTGCATGTCAGCTACAATAACCACCCCTCCGTTAGTCATCCATTAGTCTGTCAAACGAAAACGGTTGATGTCAGCATTTTTTTGAGATAAAATGAGAAAATTAACCCTAACTGAATTAATGAGAAGGTAAAAGATGATTTTGACCTCATCTTCTATTCCAATTTTACCTGTGAACCGTCTCTCTCTATCTCTCTCTTCCGTAACCCCTTTCCCACGCCATTCCTCTTCTCTCTCCATTTCTCTGAATCCCATCACCGGAAAATAAAGTTTTTAATTTTGGGTCAATTACTATGATATGTTTATGCTGAAAATTTAATCCTAAATTTTGCTTGAAGCTGTTTCTTAGCTTTGTGATTGGATTAATGATCGAAAATCTCAATACCCATCAACGTTTCGATCAAAAATGTTGAGAAAATTATAATTTTGCCGTTCCGATAAAAAATGTTGAGAAAATTAAAATTTGGCTTCTGGTTGTTTGGACGTTTAGAAGCACCTGAGGTGGGTTTTATTGTCTTTTTTTTTTTTTTTTTTACTTTTTTTCCTTTTCTAATTTCTTTTGGATTGAATTATTTTTCCGATCTTTGGTTGTTTGGAGGTTTAGAAGCATCTGAGGTGGATTTTATTGCTTTTTTTTATTTCTAATTTCTTTTGGATTGAAACCTTAAGAGAACCGATCTTTGGCTTCTTGTTTGTTAGTGCTGGAACGGAAGCAAAATGAACAAAAAGTGCTCTTTGATATTGGAGATGAAGAAGGAGAAGAAACAGAAGAGGATTGAAGGAGAAGAAAAGAAGAAGAGGATCGAAGGTGAGGGTGCGTTGGGAGTTGGCCAGAAAAAGCATGAGAGAGAGAGAGAGAGAGAGAGAGAGAGAGAGAGAGAAGATCAATTAGAGACCAAAGGTGGAACCAGAGTTTGGTGCTCGGAAAGAATCGATTGGCATTAGCAGTAGCAGCAGCAATGGGTTCGCCTAGGTTGAAGAAAAGTGTGATGTTGTAGATGTAAGGGTGGGGATTAATGAAGGTGGAAGAAGAAGAAGAAAAAGAAGAGAGGGATTAGAGATGAGATTATCGGATTCAAAGAGGATCGCTTGGAGTTCGGGTGTCGCCGTGGTGGCTCGAGGTCGGATTTGCTACAATCGCCGCCAGGGAGGTGGATGATGGGAGATTATGGTAACAAGGGTGAGAGATGTGAGGAAGAAGAAAAGGCTACGAAAGAGAGAGAAAGTGAGAAGAGAGTGACATACGAGAGACAGTAAAAAGAGAGAGATGCCATTGTAAATTGTCAACGAGGGTTATACTCGTCATTTCACTACATCCGTTAAAGCCGCTCAATTTAAGTTTCAGACAGAGAATGTCAGTGTAAATTGTCAAATGCGAGGGAGTCTGATTGCTTTTGTCAGAAACTTAAGGGGAGGTAAGTGTAATTTACCTTAATATTTAAGCAGAAAGAAGACAAGGGAGAATGTGTTTGAGTGGGGAAAGGGAATGGACCTGCTACTATTTGTTGATATACATGTCAAGGTATGATCTTTGCTACATCTTCACGTTCGGATACTTTTCTAATTTCACAGCGAGGGCTGTCATGAGGAACTGTAACATCAAATTGTAGTTTAAGCTATGCTCCACCAAATAAAGCGAATTGAATTGAATGGTGCCTTATTCAATTAGGAGGTGTTTTGCACCACACTATTGAGATGTATCTAAAATCACGTGGAAGAAGGAAGGACGGTGTCATGTACATAATTACTCGGTTGTCGGCGTATTTGATAAATCCACGGCGCCAAGGTTAGTGGGCCAAAAACGAAAATAAATTATTTAAAGGGTTAATTTCACTTTGACCCTCTTTTGTTTCTGGTATTTTCAGTCAGGTGCCCTCCTGTTTCTAAAATCCCATTCTCCCTCCTCGTCTTTACTGTCAGGTCTCGGATACCCCCTAAACTAACAGAGATCTTAACGCCGTTAATTTTTCTGGTAAAAAGACTAAAATAACCTTGGTTTTAAACCTTTGGTTCAACCCATGGTTGAACTAGAACTCGCAATTGACAAAAATGCTGTTTAGGGCATAGGGCTTGGTCGTTTTCTCCATCTCGCGTGGGAAATTTGGGAGAAACAGTCGTTTCTCCATCTCGCGGGGGAAACTTCATCAAATCTCTCTACCCTGACAGATTCAACCCTAGCGAGGTTTCCCAAATCACGCTCCGTATCAGAAACAATCCACATTTGGCCTTTCGCTTCTTCCTCTGGTCAGAGAAAAAGTCTCTCTGCAAACACGATCTCCTCTCGTACTCCACGATCATTCACATACTAGCTAGGGCTCGTCACAAAACCTCAGCATGAACCCTAATTCAAACTGCTATTCGTGTCTCCGAACTCCACAACAACATCAAGGATCCCGATCTTGCATCAAAGCCTCCCAAGATCTTTGAAACCCTAGCAAAAACATATAGGTTATGTGATTCAGCTCCTTTCGTCTTCGAACTGCTCATTGAAACTTGCTTGCAGGCTAGAAGGATAGATTGATCGATAGCAATTGTTCGGATGCTACAGTCTCAGAAAATTAACCTAACAATCCACAGATGCAACCTTTTGATCCGGTCAGTTTCCTGGTTAAGGGGTTCGGATTCTGGTTATGCAATATACATAGAGGTTTTCGGGCTTGATGATGAAGAACTTGATGGAGAAGATAGGAGAGGTTTGGAATGAAATGGAGAAACTCAATTTCTCTCCAAATGTTTATCGTTACAGTGTTTTAATGACAGCCTTTTGTGATGAAGGGAAGATTGCAGAAGCTTCAAGATTATGGGAAGATATGGGAATCAAGAAATTGAAGCCAGATACTATGGCTTATAATACACTGATTAGTGGGTTTTGCAGAACAAGACAGATTGAAATGACAGAAAAACTTTTCAAAGAGGCGACTTTTAGTGAGATTGAGACAACTTGTCTCGGGGGATGAGGACATAGCAAGAAGGTTGAAGAATAAACCAAAGGGTAGTATGTCATTAGACTTAAATTTTAACTTAAAAATGCATTGAATCGGACAGTTCTATTAGTGAGGGGGTATCTGAGACCTGATAGTAAAGAAGAAGGGGACAGTGAGATTTCAGAAACAAGAGGATAATTGACTGAAAATGTTAGAAACAAGAGGGGTCAAAGTGAAATTAACCCTTATTTAAATTAATAATGCAAAATAAAGAAAAAGAAAATGTATGAAGACAGAAAGGTCCTCCAGCATCTAAGAAATGTAATTCGTATCCTTCTTTCCTTTTCTAATGTTTTTGTAATCGGATCTAATGTAGTAGAAACCTGCAAACTCAAACCAAAAGATAATCTTGAATTTAAAAGGAGAAAGAACTTGGATAGTCTTCGTTTCTTTTCTTTTTTTGTTGAAGGGTATGAATAAATCTTAATTCCTAAAACTTGTTGAAATGTAGCATTTATAAACCCAAGGTTTGTCTTAAATTATCGAAATATAAAAGATGGTCAAAAACAGTAAACATTCTAATTTGATTAAAACCTTTCAATTAACTTTTAAATAATTAATAATGATCTTTCAAAAATAAACTTGTATTTGAAATGTCTTAAAATACGCTAAAACAAAACTTAATATGAGAAGCTTTACAACAAGTGCATTTGACCCTGAAGTAACCTTTTTTACAATCATAAAGCAGCCAAATGGACACTCAATAATTGTTCCATCTCGTAGTGCCCGTCGCACCATCTCAGTGTTGTAAAACTCGCGAGTAACTCAAAAAACTCGGCTGAGTTATTCGGATAGGTTAATCTGCTAGTTAACTCGCCCTAAAAATCATGGGTGGTTAACCAGTCGGTCACCAGAAAACTCAGCCGAGTTTTCTGTTGACTCCGCCGATTAAATAGATTATCGACTGAAAAAGGAAACATGGCTACACCTTTCTTCTTTTTTCCATTTCACATTTTTTGAAACGGTCCAACCCAGCCAAAATGCCTTCATGCTAGAAGTAGAAATTCCGGCCAAATAAGACACATCCTATGTCGGAACACAGAATCAGAAGACAGAGTAGTAACAAAGAAAAAGAAAGACTATATGTAGTATCTACATATAGAGAGAAATATAAAAATGTCGAGCACATAAGACGAAGACGAAAAAGAAAAATAAAAAAAAAGTCGAGAGATGCTTCTCTTTCCTAGTCTGCAACCTTCAAGTTCTTATCGATTATCTTTCTTTGATTGTTTGCTTCGAATCTCGACCCTAACGCTGGAACTCTTGCCCATCTTAACATAGGGTTTCTTCGATTTCTTTAGAGATCTCACTTTGGATTTATCGATTGAACCAAGTTCCCAAACTGATTCGCCATGTACCTCTGTTCAATCAAATCTCTCTGAGTTTTTTTGTTTATTTTGTCAAAATCTCTCTGAGTTATCGTCTTTCCTCCTTATTTCATATTTTATATCATTTATTAAAAATTTTATATATTTTAAAATATTAATGTATTTTTGTATTGACCAACTGGTAACTTGGGCCAAGTTACCATGTTACTCGGATAGGTAGACTCCCGAGTTACTAGCCCTATATGAGTTTTTAAACACTGCCCGTCAACATTAATCAAATTACACATTGTAATAAGGATCCCTTAAAAAAAAAGTCCTTTACTAAATCATAAACCCAAAACCTAAAATATTTGAAATATAAAAAAATATTAAAAAAATCTAATTTGATTAAAACCCTCATACTAAGCTTTGAACAAAAAATAATGACCTTTCACTTGGGCTTAATAAACAAAACTTATTATAAATGAAAAGTTCAAAAAAAAAAAAACATTTTGAACCTCGGAAGGGACTTTTGTATGATCATAAGTTAGTCCAATAAAATACACTATTTTAAAGTTAAGGTGCATGTTTTTTTTTTTTTTTTGTAAACAGGCATTGAACCTCCTTCTAGTAAATACCACATCTATTCACTTTACAAAAATTAGCAATTTGGTGAGCAACTAGGTTTCTGTCCCTTGATATAAAATATAAGTAATACTTAGCAAAAGAGTTGAAAAGGGATTTGATGAACTTCAGTGTTGGAATAGAAGTTCAGCTAACATTATCTCCTCTCCTTTCAAAAAATTGATCAGCCCGATCTACTCGCTTCCTTTATGGCTTCGATTTTGGTCTCCTTTGGCTGCAAGGAAATTGCCATTATTGTTCCATATACAAAAAGCATAAGATTCAGAATATCTAGCATACGTTTTCTCCTTTAGCCGTACTAGGAATAACACAATTTGTGGCCCATTTATCAGTCTAAATATTAGTGTCAATTACCATTCCCAATCAACCATCTTGTATTGTGCTTAAGAAGATGTCCACCCCACAAGATACTTCTCCATAACCAAGAGCAGTTGCTTAGAGGGGGATCCTCAACAGAGCATCCTTCTCATTTAGGAGTGGCCATGCCATTTTCGATAGGAGGGCCTGATTCATATTCTTGGCTTTCCTAAAACCTAAATCTCCCATATGGTTGAGACTGTGTTGCCACCAAAATTTTCTAGCCAGTCCATCAAGCTTATTAAATTGATAGTTGTTGAGCTGAATCATAGACATTGTATATGAAGGGATCGCCGCTGCTACTGCTTTCAATAGAGTTAATCTACCCCCTTGAGATAAAACTTTTGTTTGCCATCCTTCTAATTTTCTCCAGCTTGGCTCTCTTTCGACCGGTTTTAATTGGGATACCCAGGTACCTGTCCTTATCCAAAGTAGATCCTACCTCCAGCATATTTCTGATTTCTTGTTGTATTTGCCTTGAGGTGTTGTTACTAAATAGAATGCCAGGTTTTGAAAAATTAGCCATTTGTCCCGACAATCTGCAATATTCTTCCAAAATTTGCTTAATAATTCGCAGTTTGACTTCCGACTACCTTCTTCCAGTCTTGTTGCTCTATTTCTATATCAGTATCAATCAATGAATCTCTGGTTTTATGTTAGACCGACGATGAACTGTTCACTTATTAAGTCTTAATAAGTGCGGATCCTCTGTGTTCATCACAGAGGATCCGCACTCGTTGGGGGTGTGGGTCTCGACCCGACAATTCAAACCATCAGATAATTGCTACACCATGAGAGACCTGACATAGTTTTCCACTGTGAAATCCAAACTAGCAGTAAATCACTCACTTATCATACTTTCAAATGGGAATTCCAGAGGCCTCTGGATTCTATGGAAAGATGAGATTGAAATTAAAATTATTTATCAGGAAGAACGGTAGATCCATTCACATGTAAAGGTACAAAATCAGAATTTCTTAGTAACAATGATCTATCTCAGCTCTCACGGAACTACAAAGAGCGCTGACAAAGAACAACTTTGTCGGCTGTCCTTCTGGACCGCCGACGTCTATAATTTAACGGTGGCCATTTTAAGCCCGCCGTTAAATACTGCCGCTAATTCAAACTTATTTTGTAGTGTGACTTTAGTCTCTCAACCACTCACAGGTGACCATTATAGCACCTGGTCTCAAGCTATGACAATGGCTCTTAGTGCCAAAAACAAACTTACATTTGTTAATGGCTCTCTGTCAAAACTAGAACCTTCTTCTCCTTCTTTTCCACAGTGGGAGAGATGCAATCATATGGTCCTATCATGGATACTTAATTCCATTACTTCAAGTCTTGCGACAAGTGTCATTTATGCTGAGACAGCCCATGAAGTTTGGAAGGATCTTCGTGATCGCTTTTCTCAACAAAATGCATCAAGAATATTTCAGATTAAAAGATCTATTGCCTCACATCAACAGGAGAATTTGTCTATTTCTATTTACTTCACCAAGTTGAAGAGTTTCTGGGATGAATTGTAATCCTATACATCCCTACCAGCATGCTCTTGTGAGGCACTAAAGGCCATCTATGATTTTCAACAACAAGAGCATGTCATGTAGTTCTTAATGGGGCTTAATGACTCATATGCTGCTGTACGTAGGCAGATTCTACTAATGGATCCCTTGCCATCCGTTGGAAAGATTCATTCTCTTCTGTTACAAGAAGAAAAGCAGCATGAACTCCATGTCACACCTATAGCTATTGCAGAAGCGTCAGCTCTGCTCGCCTCCAATAAGCCGTCATCCAATGATTGTTTTTTTTTCAGATTCAAGTCGGCAGTATAAAGGTCGTCCAAAACGCATTGACAAATGTTATAAGTTACATGTCTATCCTCCAAAGAAACCTAGCAATATTGTTGCCAATGAATCAATACCATGGCAATTTCAGCAGGCTGCCAATGTTGTTGCTGAATCCTCATCTGGGATGCCTCCCATTACTCGAGCAATACCAACACCTTTTATCCTTACTACAGGTAGTCTACATCCAGTGTCTAATCTAGCAGGTAATAATCTTTGTTGTTCCTCTGTTTTCAATTCTTCAAATTCATGAATTATTGACACGGGAGATACAAATCACACGTCTTCTTCACCTTCTCAAAATCCCACACATTCTCTGGATCTCATCTTCCACCAGTTCAGCTACCTAATGGTACTTCAGTTCCCATTTCTCACATTGGTTCCACCTCTATTTCCTCTCTCATGCATCTAGATGATGTTCTTTGCATTCCATCGTTTAAATACAATTTAATATCAGTAAGCCAAGTTACTAAGTCACTCAATTGTTCTGTTACTTTCTACCCTGATTTATGTGTTTTTCAGGACCTATCAACGAAGAGGATGATTGGAGTGGGTAAAGAGAGTGGTGGTCTTTATCTTTTTCAGTCATCCCAGGCATGTGTTTCTGCTCAACCGCATGGTTTTGACCTTTGGCACTGGCGCCTTGGTCATCCTTCATCTTCCCGGCTACATGTTTTGTCTAAGTCTTTTACTTTTATTTCTCGTCTTAATAGCTGTGATTGTCATATTTGTCCATTGGCAAAACAATCTCGTCTACCCTTTCCTTCTAGTTCCATCTCTACTACTACACCATTTGAATTGATTCATTGTGATATTTGGGGAGGATATAAAACTACTTCTTTATCTGGTGCATACTATTTTTTGACAATTGTTGATGATTTCACTCGATGTACTTGGGTTTACTTGATGCATCTCAAATCTGAAACTCAATCTTATTTAAAAATGTTTTTTTTTCCATGGTTCAGACCCAATTTAATCATCAAATAAAGCAAATTTGAACTGATAATGGCAAAGAATTCTTTGAAAAGGAGTTGCAGATTTTCTTTTCTACCAAAGGTATTGTTCATCAACACACTTGCATTGGTAACCCCCCCAACAAAATGGTGTAGCTGAACGTAAACACCGCCATCTCCTTGAGGTTGCTAGAGCATTGCGTTTTCAAGCTCATCTTCCTCTTCATTTTTGGGGTGAGTGTATTTTGACCACTACCAATCTCATCAACAAAATTCCTACTCCTATTTTATCTGGAAAATCACCTCATGAAGTTCTTCTTGATACTAAGCCTCTTTTACAAAATTTACGTGTTTTCGGTTGCCTATGTTATGATCATAATACCAACAAAATTAACCACAGGTTTGCAGCCCGCTCCCGACCTGGTATTTTTGTTGGTTATCCATTTGCTCAAAAAGGATATCGCATTTATGATATCAAATCCAAAACCATCTTCACCAGTCGTGATGTTATCTTTCATGAACATGTTTTTCCTTTCCGCGATTTACACTCTATGAGCATTCAAAATCATCCTGTTCTTCCTTTGTCGGTAGCAAAATCCTCTTCTACATTTGATACTCCACTCCAATCTGAGTTGTTGATGAATGATACAGATCCTCCATCACCCAATCCTTTCCCCATTGTCACTACTAACTCTCCTCGCAGGTCTACTCATTCTCACTGCCCTCCAACGTATCTTCAAGATTACCATTACTCTTCAATTGTGGCTGTTGCTCCTACTCGCTCACAATCGACCTCATCTAAGGCTGGTACTTCTTTCCCTTTGCATCATTTCATTTCTTTTGATAAATTTTCTGCATCTCATCGTGTTTTTCGTGTATCCATTTTCTCTACTGTTGTGCCCAAAACCTTTTCCTAAGCTATGAAACTACCTCAATGGCGTACTGCGATGGCAAGTGAAATATATGCACTTGAGAACAATAATACTTGGACCCTTACTACATTACCATATGGAAAAGAGCCCATTGGATGCAAATGGATCTATAAGATCAAATATCGATCAGACGGCCCAATTGAACGCTACAAAGCACGTATTGTTGCTAAGGGATACACTCAAAAGGAAGGTCTTGACTACCATGAAACTTTTGCACCGGTGGCAAAATTAGTTACCGTGCGTTGTGTGTTGGCTCTTGCTGCTGTTCATGGCTGGTCCTTGCATCAATTGGATGTTAATAATGCTTTTTTGCATGGTGATCTCAATGAAGAAGTTTATATGCGAATACCTCCTGGTTTTTCTCAAGAAGGGGAGAATCGTGTTTGCCGCCTAAATAAGTCCCTATATGGTCTAAAACAGGCTTCAAGGCAATGGTTTGCTAAATTCTCTAATGCACTCAAGGATCCTGGTTTTCAATAGTCCAAGGCAGACTATTCTCTCTTTACTTCGATCATTGGGTCAAAGACAACATTTGTCCTTGTCTACGTTGATAACATTCTCATTACTGGGAATGATCAACGCATTATTGCCTGTCTTAAAGACTTTCTCCACAATCGATTTCAACTCAAGGATCTTGGTCCCCTTAAATATTTTTTGGGCATCGAAGTTGCTAGATCCAACCAAGGAATTTTTCTTTGTCAACAAAAATACACCTTGGAGATCCTTAATGATATGGGCCTCATAGGAGCGCGAACTGCTAATTCTCCAATGGAACAACATCTCAAACTTAACAATACTAATGGTGAGCCAGTTTTTGATTCTGGACAATATCGACGACTTCTTGGTCGTTTGATTTACCTTACTATTACACGACCAGATATCATGTACTCAGTTCACATTCTCAGCCAGTTCATGAGAACTCCAAGAAAGCCGCATTTGGATGTCGCCACTCGCCTCCTCTGATACCTTAAAGGCACATCTGGACATGGACTTTGTCTATCTTCTTCAAGTCCCTTGCAACTCAAAGCTTATTGTGATTATGATTGGGTTAGTTGTTCCATGACTCGTCAATCAATCACTGGTTACTGTACTTTTCTTGGGAATAGTCCACTCTCTTGGAAATACAACAAACAGAATACAGTTTCTCGGTCCTCTGCTGAAGCTGAATACTGTGCAACGGCGCATAGAAGTTGTAAGCTCACTTGGCTGAAATATCTATTTAATGATCTTGGTGTCAACCACCCTCAAGCCATGGTTATGCTTTGTGATAATAAAGCTGCTTTGTACATGCTTCTAATCATGTGTTTCATGAGCGTACCAAGCATATCGAATTGGATTGTCATTTGATTCGTGAGAAGATTCAGTCCGGCTTGATTCGCACGGCCTATACTCATACTCTGTCATTGTTTTTTCAATCAAGGATTCCAGTTTCTTTTTGGACAGATTGTGTTCTTACTGCGACGTTCTTGATTAACAGAACTCCGGCACAACACACCTTTTCATTTACTATACAAAACAGCTCCTGATTACACTCTTTTTTCGAGTTTTTGGTTGTTTAGCATTTGTTTCCACCTTAGCACCTTAGCTGTTCATCAAACCAAGTTCCAACCTCATGCTCGAGTTTGTGCTTTACTTGGTTATCCACCTGGTGTAAAAGGTTATAAATTCTATGATGTGGAGACCAAACAAGTTTTTCTTTCACGAGATGCAGTGTTTCATGAGGAAGTATTTCCTTTTCATACTATTACTAGTTCAGATCAAGTTACTGATCCGTTTCCAGATTT
>JAUPMG010129019.1:0-11542 GCA_031762675.1 Pachysandra terminalis | reverse complement strand
CTCTAAGCAAATTATACCATTGAAGAACACATAAACCTCCATTCACCACCAACCAGAATCTGTTAAACAGATACTCAGGTTTCCCAGCGAAAAAAGTTCCTAGTTCCGCCAGGCGACGACCATCTGAAAGATGGGTTTCCGGCGAACAACAACCCTTTTGATCATTTTTGTCATCACAGTTGCAGTTTTGAGTCAAGCTCGCGTGGAAGCAACCAGAATACTACAAGAGGATTTTGCCTCCGGTGATTACTCGGTGACGCATTCTTCTTTGTACGAGACGGCGAAAACCACCATGGTGTGTTGGCTTGGAAGATTATCATCTGGACCAAACCCCAGTGGTCCTGGTCACTAATCCATGGAAGTTTTGTGGCTCGACCCTCAAGAATATGACCAATATAAATTTTGTTGTATAGGAAAAAAGATTAAGAGATCTAATGTAAGTAAACTTCAAAACTTCAAAATTCTTTTGTATAATTATTAGTAAACTCATTATTCTTTGCCAAAATCCTGATTATGAATTTTTTTGCTTCTTCTTTAACCATTTTGATTCCCTTCTCTTCTGTTCTTTACTTCCTCCTATCCTAGTGTTGTCTGCTTAACTCATAACTTATCCCTTCTCTTCTATTTTGTATGGAAATCTAAGTAACAAAATCCTGAGAGAAGAGATTCTCTAAGATGGAATTTTTCAAAACGCGTAGTGCATAGTATCTTCTATATGTTGAAGACTCAACTCTACTCAACTAGGGACTCTATCTCCTAATCTCATTAAGAGAAGGAGTTCAAGTCACACTTGGTCCCACACCAAGTATGGACATCCCAATCTAAAGTGGGGGTCCGGGTCAGCCCAACCAAGTGAGCCAACCGATCGACCCAACACCAAAATCCAACACTTTATCAACAACTCAATCGTGCATTACTTTATTGCACCAAGCATGAGAGAGTTTTTGTAAAGGGGTCTACATGTCGCACTACTAACTTCTCTTGTTGGATACGTTATGTATGGAAAGAGAGAGAAGTAGTTGACAAAAGCAGAAGCAACATAGTTCCCAATGAGGTATTGGGTATGGGTCATAACAGACCATGCCGTCTAGTCGCCTTCATTTCCTTATTTCTTTCCCGCTTTTTATTTGAAGGTTATCTGAAAGAGAAGGTATTGCCAAAAGAATTTCCAATGGCAATAAAGATAGTTTATAGCGTCAGTATTTCTAGGAAGTTTATACAAAGAGCTGGACTTTTTTCATGAGCAACTGATGCGCTTTTATAGTCGCTTTGACAGAGACTTTCGTGCATTCTCATTTTATGCAAATGTGGCTTTATGAGAGACTACTCGGCCACGCCATGCTGATAGAGTTCCAATGCTTTTAATTCAATTCTTTTAAGAGCCAATCAAGCTACCATGTCGAACGCTCTCATGTGATTGACAAGATCGAGATGGTACCAGCCATAAATCCTCGCTGTTGGCGCTGGCACGACGTGAAACCCATCAAAGGAACTCGCACCATCACCCTTCTTGATGTTGCTTTCCTTTTTTTTTTTCTTGCTCCTACGCGTACCTTCCTCCTGGTATAGACCATCCCATATATTGCGGTAATCCCGTCTCTGATGATAATGGCGTGAAAGAATTTTCTCTTAGCTAGTCTATGAGCTTGGATATTCATCATTACAACTTCGCGGCTGCCATTACTCTAAGTTGTCTCCTGCGATATAAGAATGATCCTTTATTCTATACTTTTTAGAATCCTCACCGTTTCATGTGCCAGTTTGGATTGGATCAAGCTGCTCCTAGTTATTCTCCTGACCATCTCACTAATCTTAAGGCTAGCCACACTTATATTTTCCGTGAATCTAGTAGGCATCTGAAGCCGATGTCTTTGGGATTCTATATCTTGGTCTTAGCCATCAAGGAACATGTACTATGGGAATGGTCTCGTTCTGGTAGGCGACATGATTCTATTAGTCAACGTATTACAGTGTAGACGTTCATATTGGTCAACAAAAATGTGGACCCAATAGGGCTGTCAATGAACCGAATTTGACCTCTATAGTGAACTGAGCATGAGCCCCAAAAAAAACTCATTATCTTAACGAGTTTGAGCCGAGCTTGGGTGGGCTCGACTCGGTTTGTATATAGGATTGTACTTCCATATTCTTATATCTTATATTATGTATTAATATCAAACACTCATATTGATATATTATAATAATAATCATCAACTATAATATTAATGCATGGGTACTAATCTAAGTTTTTTAACGAATCAACTTGAGTTCAAAATATTGTAACGAACCTGAGCTTAAAATTTTTTAATGAACCTGAGGGAGTATGAGTCATGATTAGAGGTTAATGAGCCCAAGTCGAACTGGGCAAAGCTCGGCTTGGCTTGTTTAGAGCCTTAGAACCATGGACGACCGATGATGAAACAGATCAATACAAAGGGATTGTTTTTGTCATCTGACTTGAACCATGTGACCAATTCTATTTTATATATACAAAGGAATGGTCTTGTCATTTGGCATCTTCAGGTGGTATCCCGGTGGTTTCTCCCATGACACATTCTTTTTTCTTCTTCTCTTTTTTTGTTTTTGGTTTGGTTTAATACTTGTTTCTCAGTCCATTCAAAGATCAGACTAAGGCAGTCCAGTCAATTCAATGTTTCAAACGAGAAATTGAAGAAGAAACACGGTGCCCATGATATTCCAAAGCTTATTCCGATAATACCCTTTTGGATTCAAATTCTTCACATTAAGTCCATATAATGGTACTGAGAGTCGTGAATAACATATCCTTTTTAGTAATTTTGTCGTCCGTCTTGACTCACGTGTTTAAATTGAATTTAGTTAGTAATAATCAAGATTTTAAATTTCGATTTCACTAGATATTTCGCCAAGGAGGGCATGGCGAAACTTCGCCTATATTTTGTCCATATTTCGCCGAAATTTTGGCGAAATGAGAAAATACCATCATTTCCCTAAAAGGAAAATGGCGACATTTCGATGGCATGCCGCCGAAATTTAAAACCATGATAATAACAACTACATTCTTAAAACCATGATAATAACAACTACATTCGATAAAGTATAATAGTGAGTGATAATGAACTATCAAGACCATATGAGCTAGTGCCATCTCAAGTGCAATGTCAACCTCTCTCATAGATCCAAGGAGAGAGGCGTTGAAAAATTTAAACCAAAGAGATGAAGGTGTTGGTTGAATCAAGGAATTACCTAAATATTGATAAGATTCTATCTAAGAGATCCTAATATCAAAGAAAGAAAAAAGCATTGGACACCTACCATCTAGGAAAGGAGCTGTTGGATTTCTATCGACAAGTAAGAAAGGAATCGTTGGAAGAAGCTGTTGGAAATCTTACAATTGGATTTCTATCGACAAGTAAGAAAGGAATCGTTGGAAGAAGCTGTTGGAAATCTTACAATCTGGGAAAGGAGGCGTTGGAGTAGGGGTGGCAATGGGCCGGGCCATACTTTATATATAAGAGCATTTTTGTTTGCTCGAGCTCGGCTTGGTCTGAGTTTAATTTGGGTTTAATATTGTTTGCCCAAGCCCGCTCACTCAATCTTTTGCCAAGCCCGAACCTGTCTGGACCCGCCCATGTTTGCTAGAAAGGAACAAAAATTGAAATATTTGTTATTAATGAGAATCACACCTGGGTTTACACAAACATTGTAAGCAACTTTCACCACTAAGCTACCTCATGGAATGATGTTAAAGTTAAGTAAAATATATATTTTACTGTTATGAGTCTTCACATCTTTGGGCCGGGTCGGGCCAATCCAATACAAACCCGAGCCTAGGCCGAAAAGATTATCGGGCCTTAATTTTTAGCTCGGCTCGGCTCGGCTCGGCCCGACCCTATGGGTTATTAATTAATCATTGCCCAAGCCCGTCCAAATATAGGGCTGGGCTGATCGGGCCGGGCGGGTCACCTAGCCCATTGCCACCCCTACGTTGGAGTCTTATTTCCTCATCCTCTCAAAATCCTACAATCAAGGAAAGGAGACCTTAAAGACTTCTTTAAGCTTCCCAGTCGCCTCCCTAGCAGGCTGTGCAAACAGATCACTCCAAAACAAGGTTGAGAGGCAGTGGGGGAGAGAGAGGACCGAGGCAGGGGAGGGAACTCACTTTGATCAAGAACATCAGAGTAAACAGGAGGAGCAGACTCCGCAGCAACAACAACAGTAGGGGAGGAAGCTGGGCTACCAGCAGACCCTACTACTGCAAGTCCAGCAGGAGCACAAGAGTGGCCAGGCAAAGGCTGGAGATAGGACCGTTACCCAAAGAGGAAATAGAAAGTTGACCAGAGAGAGGAGGAAAATGAGCGGGAAGAGGAGGTGAATTAAAACAAGGGGGTATCGGGTCGGGTCCAAAGACCCAGGCGCCCGGACCCAGGATCGAAGGAGAACCATCTCCACCCGAGAGCACAGAGCTAGCAGGAGAAGGAGAAGCAGCCCGAAGGGGGAAGGGATCCATAGAGGACAATGGAGCCAAAAGAATAAAGAAAAGAAAGGATCAAAGGCAACGGCACAAAACGACCGAAAGTCAAAGAAAAAGAAACGCTAATGCAGAGGGCACAAGGAAGAAAGAAGCAACGCACAACAAAAACGACAAGGCAGGCCGACCAAAACGCTGGAGAGTAGTCAGCGTCGGAGCGGAAAAGGCAGGCCGGAAAATGCATTGCATCCGTGTTAAGTTCATATTGCTTGTGATGCATAGTCTTTACTTGATTATTCAATCCGAAACTTGGTTGAATTAAAAACTCATTTAGATTTGGGGAAGACTCATGGTCCAAATTAGCTATCTAAGTTTCACAACTGGGTGGAATCATCAAACTTGACTTGAAAAAAAAAAGGAAATCTACAAAGAGTCAAACTCAAATAAAGTATAAAATAGAATTTCTTAGTTTGAGGGATGTTTGTTCGCTTCTTCATATTTTTAGGGCTGAAAAAAATTTAGTCGAGCTGATCAGAGCCTTATCCAGTTTGACTCGAAAATAATGAGCAAGGCTTAAGTTCGTTAAAAAAATTGTGTGCTTGTCCAGATTATAATGTCCATATCCAGAGGTTCAGATCTTATAAATGTCGGAGGATCCACACAGATATGAGAAGGATAGAGAGGGCTATGGAGATGAGGATAGACAAAGATAGTGGGAGGATATGGAAAGATGTACCATAGAGAATCTATCCCTTAAACTAGCCAAGGTGACCCCTATTTATTGGTGGTACCCGCTCCCTAAATCTGTCATGGATTAGACCATCATCCACTAATGTTGACGATGCAATCCGTATATCCAATCCTTGATATCGAGCCCACCAATCCTTTTCTTGTCTTGATTGATTTCAATGAGGGTGGACTCCCATGGCATATATGTTTAGACAAGAGAAGAGTGGACTCCCATCCACACCAACCAAACCACAAACCTCTCTTATTCCTTGCTAGGCCTGACCCTTGGGTCTCCATTGTTCTTTGGAAGCGGGTAGTAAGACCATTTGCAAATGCACCATATGCCTTGTGACTTTATTAAGGAAATGACATTTAAGTTCTTTCAAAGTGTCATTCCTTACCATGAGATCTCTCTAGATCATGCCACATGTCCAATGCGAATACGCTCTTATACATTAGCCCCCCCACCAGTGCTTGGCGCTTCATCTCTTGAAGTGACAAGAGACTTACACTGATAGAGATTGCCTTTTTTTAAATGACAATTTAGCATTTTCTAGGAATTCAAAACATTGCGTTCTCTTGGCGATGTCTATTCCTTACCATAACCTTCGAATCCAACCTTCCTTCTATTGCACCAGACTGTGAAAAAGTGTCCTTCCCTTTCTTTCATTCTATTACTTTCATCGTGTATAACCCCGATAGTAACGTTGTTGGTCCCTCCAATAGGAGTAATAAAATATTTTTGTGAGGTTTTTCTTTCCATGTTGGATGAGTTTTGGGATCATGCCAAAAGTAAGGCTTCTTAGCTTACCATCCCTTCCCATGGATGGTTATTGACCAAAGCACTAGTACCTCAGATTCTTCGGCGGGTCAGATTCCTACTCCCCAAGATACACCACGATTTTTGGTGGAAATAGGTGACTTTCCTCCTTTTGTCCCCAATTTATGTTCCCATTCAGCCGATTGGGTTGACTATACCGAAGTTTTTTCCAATGCCACTGTTTCAAAGATTCTGAGGAAGGCTAGTATATTTGATTCCATAGATAGCTTTAATTCCTTTACCATTCATATTGATAAGAATGCTTTGATTTTGCTATTATATCATTGGAATATATCTACTCGCACATTTGTGACTCATGGGACGAAGTGCCCCATGGCCAGAATGACGTTAACATCTTGATGGGATTGCAGATATTGGGTGAAGCGGTTCAGCTTCAGATTTCTTTGACTAAGGGAGAACAGTCCCTATGAAGGTTGTAAATACCTCGGTTCACGTACATCGATGCACACAAATCCGAATCTGAAGTGAAAGATCTCTATCGAATCAGAAAGTGTCTCATGGTGGAATATGTGATCACTAGAACCAAATACAATATGCCCACACTTAATGACCAGATCTCTGTATGAGAATCTAAGTAGCAAAACCAAATCACAAAAGGAAGAAGAGAAGATGAGAGAGGAGAGATTCTCTAAGTTAGAATTCTCCAAAATGTGTAGAGCATAATTGGGCAGGGAGGAGTCTTCTTTATATAGAAGACTCAACTCTACTCAACCTAGGACTCTATCTCCTAATTTCATTAGGAGATGGAGTCCAAGTCACACTTGGTCCCACACCAAGCATGGACGTCCCAATCTAAAGTGGGGACCCAGGTTGGCCCAACCAAATGGACCAACTGGGTCGACCCAACTAAAATTCAACACTTTATCAGCAATTCAATCCTGCATTACTTTATTGCACAAAGCGGGAGATAGTTTTTGCAAAGGGGTCTACATGTTGCCCTGCTAACTTCTCTTGATGGATATGTAACTTTTGGAAAGAGAGAGAAGTAGTTGACAAAAGAAGAGAATCAACACAGTTCCCAATGAGATATTGGGTATGGGTCATAACAGTCCATGATGTCTAGTCGCCTTCATTTCCTTATTTCTTTGTCACATTTTATTTGAAGGGTATTTGAAAGAGAAGGTATTGTCAAAAAATTTTCCAATGACAAAAAAGATAGCTTCTGGCGCTAGTTTTCCTCTAGTGGCGTCAGTATTTCTAGGCAATTTATACAAAGAGTTGGACTTTTTTCATGAGCAACTAATTTGCTTTTATGGTTGCTTTGACATAGAGACTTTCGTGCATACTCATTTTCTGCAAATATAACTTTATGAGAGGCTACTCGGCTACGCTATGCCTATAGAGTTCAACAATACTTTTAATTCAACGCTTTTAAGAGCCGATCAACCTCTCATGTCGAACATTCTCATGTTATTGACGAGACCAAGGTGGTGCTAGTCATAAATCCTTGTTGTTGGCACTAGCACGAGGTAAAACCCATCAAAGGAACTCGCGCCATCACCTTTTTTGATGTTGCTTCCCTTTTTTTCCTGCCCCTACGCCTTCCTCCTGGTATAGATCATCCCATATATTGTGGTAATCCCATCTTTGATGATAATGACGTGGAAGAGTTTTCTCTTAGCCAGTCTTGGAGCTTAGGTATTCTTCATTACAACTTTGCGGTTGCCATTATTCCAGGTTGTCTCCTAGAATATAAGAATGATCATTTATTCTATATTTCTTATAATCCTCACCATTTCATGTGCCAGTTTGGATTGGATCAAGCTTATCCTGACCATCTCATTAATCTCCAGGCTAGTCACACTTATGTTTTTCGCGAATCTAGTAGGCATCTGAAGCCGATGTTTTTTGGGATTCCATATTCTGGTCTTGGCCGTCAAGGAACATATACCATGGGAATGGTCTTGTTCTGGTAGGCAACATGATTCTATTAGTCAACTTGTTACACTGTGAAAGTTCATATTGATCAGCAAATGTGGAACCTGTTAGGATCCACCCATGTTAGGTGGATGAATTGATTATAGGAGAAGACAAAGAGTTTTTTGGAGAATCAAAGAGCCTTTGTTAGGGGACAAAGGGTCTTTTTTGGGAAGACTAAGAGGTGGAAGAATTTAGAAAATTTTCATTTCATCTTCTTCTTCTATATAAAGGTTGCTATGCTCTGTGTATTTTGTGAACAAGAGAGAAGTACAGGTAGTGAGTTGTAGTGATAAGATTGAGTGAGCTGATTACAGAGTTTTGTAATCGGAGTGTTCTTTGCTCCTCTTGTATTCTACTATTTTCTCATAGTGAAAGTGTACTCCGTGGAGGTAGGCAGTTTTGTGCCGAACCACGTAATTCTCTGCATTCTTGTGTGTGAGTTTGATTATTTGCACGGAGTTTCCCAACAAAATGGTATCAAATCCGAGTTCGTGCGATTCTAGAACGATCTTGAAGAAAAGGTGAAAGAATCAGACGTTTGACCAAACCACCGTGAAGAGCTCGAGGAGACGAGTGCGCTGCCACAAAAATCGTCGAAAAACTCCACCGGACGAAGCCACACGCGCCATTTGAAGTTGGCAAGTGAAAGACGGGTATTGTTTACACTCGCCAAATTGAATCGCCAAGTGGACTCGTCGAGTTTCATCGAGTTGTGTTGAGTCGGGCTGAGTCATGTCGAGTCAGAGCCGTTGACTGAGCCAAGTTATTTGACCATAGCTGTGAGCTGTCCAAGTCAGCGCCACGTGTCTGAGTGTCTGCTTGACACGTGTCGACTGAAGAAAGTTTCTGAAAATTAATTTTTTAGTTATTGAAGTTTTTAAAAATTAATTTTTTAGTCCCTAAATTTTCTAAAAATTATTTTTTGGTCCTTGAAATTATATTTAGGTCCTTAAAGTTTTTGGAAATTATATTTCGGTCCTTAAAGTTTTGGAAATTACATTCTGGTACCTAACTTGCTATAAATTATAGATTTGCCCCTCCTAAGTTTTTTCAACATTCCAGGTCCATCCATGAGGTCAGAATTTGGAGATTTTTTACTTCTAAACTTGTGAAGTAAAATGGCAGACACAACAATGGGTATCGCGATGGGTACAATGATCACACTGTCAGCCACCAATTATGTGATCTGAAAGTCACGGATGGAGGGTATTCTGTTTTGCAAAGATTTGTACGATTCTCTAGAGAATGAGAGTGTCAAACCTGAGGAAATGACAGAGGCAGCCTGGAAAAGCTGAATAGGAAGACGATTGGGCAAATCAGGCAATTGATTGGACATGAAGTGTATCATCACATAGCCCAGGAGACGAGTGCTTACATGCTGTGGACGAAGCTGGAGGGGATGTATCAGTCGAAGACATCCCGGAATAAAGCATTCCTGATGAGAAGGCTTGTGAATCAGAAGTTACAGGGAGAAACTTTAGTAGCAGAACACACGAGCGAGTTTCAAAACCTGGTAAATCAGCTGGCCAGTGTCGACCTGAATTACGATGACGAGGCACAGGCCCTATTGCTACTTAGTTCCTTGCCAGACAGCTGGGAAACATTGGTGGTTTCTCTCAGCAATTTAGCGCCGAACGGGAAGTTGACCATGAGCATGGTCAATGATGCGTTATTCAGCGAGAAGGCACGGAGGAAGGAGGCGGGCACTAGTGATCGTAGTAGACCACATGCCCTGATTTCAAAGGAGGGCAGAGGAAGAGGCCGGGGAAAGAATACCAGCACACGATGATCCAGGTCAAAATCTAGGGGTTGCACGTTTACATGCTTTTACTGCGACCAGGAGGGGCACATCAAGCGGAATTGCCCAAAGTATAAAGCAGATAAGGAAAATGACCAGTCAGAAGTAGCATTAGTTATGAACTCCGACAATGATGCGTTACTGGTAGCATCAGAAGCATCTGGAGAAGGAAAATCATACTGGGTTTTGGACTCAGGTAGTTCCTACCACGTATGCGGGGCCAGAGAGCAGTTCTCCACTTACGAGGCATGCGATGGCGAACTTGTTTGGATGACGGATAACACATCAAGAAGGGTTGTTGGCCAAGGAACAATTCGGTTCCGCAAGACAGACGACGAAAAATTTGACACTAACTGAAGTGAGACACGTGCCAGGATGGAAGAAAAACCTAATTTATCTTGGGATGTTGGATTCGAGAGGCTGCAGTTCCACTGCAAATGAAGGAGTTCTAAAGGTCTCCAAGGGAGACAAAGAGATGTTGCGGAGAAGGAAGACTGGTGAGTTGTACAGACTGGAAGGTGGTGTGGTGACATGAGGAGCTCCTGTCAGACATGGGTCCAGTGGTACAGGACAGACTGAACAAAGAAAACGATGGTTGCACAGACGCACACGGAATAAGTGCAGGAGTACCCTGAGGATCCACTGTGGTACAGGTGCGCGGACCGATACAGAAGGTGTGTGAGAATCTGTCCAGACATGACGAGTGCAACCTGTGCCGGATGTTCAGAGGCAAGCTCGGAGCAAAGAGATTCTGAAGAGCTGTACAGCATCGACGGCACCGACGACTCTGCCGAAGCAAGTCTCTTTTGCTCTCGATTTGATCAGTGATAGTGTCCTCTCCAGAAAAGTGTACATAGGAAGTGGAGAGATGGAGTCACTACAGTTGTCAAAGAGGTGATCTTTGCATGGCACCCCAATCAGGGGGTGCGAGCACTCCGGTGAGGGGGTGCAGGCACTCCGATGAGGGGGTGTGATTGCCCTGTGATAAGGGCTGGGTCACAGTTGAACAGTACCATAGCGTACATATGAAAATTACCCCACATGTGTGGATGGGGTGATTGTTAGGGTCCACCCATGTTAGGTGGATGAATTGATTATAGGAGAAGACGAAGAGTTTTTTAGGAAATCAAAGAGCCTTTGTTGGGGAGACAAATGGTCTTTTTTTGGAAGACTAAGAGGTTGAAGAATCTAGACATTTTTCGTTTTATCTTCTTCTATATAAAGGTTGTTATGCTCTGTGTGTTTTATGAACAAGAGAGATGTACAGGTAGTGAGTTGTGGTGATAAGATTGAGTGAGCTAATTACAGAGTTTTGTAATCGGAGTGTTTTTTTGCTCCTCTTGTATTCTACTATTTGCTCATAGTGAAAGTGTACCCCGTGGACGTAGGCAGGTTTGTGCTGAACCACGTAATTCTTTGCACGGAGTTTCCCAACAGACCCATGTAGGGTTGTCAACGAGCTGAGTTTGAGCTCTATAATTATGCTAGCGAACCGAGCCGGAGCCCAAAAAAATGCTTATGACCTTAACAAGTTTGAGTCGAGTTTGGGTAGGCTCGGCTTGATTAAAGCCCTCGGTTTGTATATGAGATTACCATATTCCTATATCTTATATTATGTATCAATATTAAACACACTTGTTAATATATTATAATACGTATAATAATAATCATCAAATATAATATTAATGCCTTTGTACTAAGGATAATGTCCACGTGACACTTTAATTTGAATAGGATTTTTGATTTTTGAATTTGTATCTTAACCATATATGGTTAGATATATTCGTTTGTAATTGTAACAACA
>JAUPMG010129008.1:0-11542 GCA_031762675.1 Pachysandra terminalis | reverse complement strand
CTCACACCCCCACCCCACTGGTGCTGTTGCTGTTTGCAACAACACCAGCCCCCCCTCCTCACCCCCACCCCCCCACCCCCACCCCCCACCCCCACCCCCACCCCCACCACCACCCCCACCCCCAAAAAAATGAAACCTAAAGAACTAAAAAAAAATAGTTTACTATCAAAGAAGCTGCCAATTCAGAGACGGGCTCTCCATCCTTATTCTTACGTGTTATTGGAAAGATATCTGCCCGAGGGATCGACTGTTCAGATCCAGTCTTCAACTGCTATTAGAACACAAAAAAAGACATTTTATGAAATTATAAGCATGTAAAAGTGTAAAAACAAATTATTAACTTAGTAAATAATAATTTATTAGAAATTTACCTCCTCCTCCTTCACCCTAGCAAAGCTCTTTGAGCCAGACATATGCATGAGCTCTTGCTTTGATCTGTTTAGTTTATTTATCTCGCTCATATTCTGCATCACATAATCAACAAGTAATAGGTGTTTAACATTTATTGTAATTTTTAGTCCATGATAATAAGGAAATACAAAATATTGTAAATACATCATAACTCGGCCCCATCAAAATTCCATAGGGCATTCAAGTTACGCCACTGCCCTTCTGGACAGTTATGAGGACAATGCTTGTACCGTCTTGCATTGTCAGGGAATTGTTTAAATATTTTTTTCCTAAGCGACGTCCTATATTCCCTCCATTTTTTTCCGATGGACTCCATACAATATTTCCGACGGTGAGCTGGGATGTCGAATTTTTCCTGCATAGCACAAACCAAGGCAAATGAGGAATTACATTAGGGCATTACATAGTCCAACAAAATAAACAGACTTACAATATTTAAGAACGTAGAAAATTATACATTAATTAATTGTCAAGCACGTCTTGAGGCTCCGGCGTGATAGCCCTCCAGTTTAGGGCATCCAATCTTAACAACTGCACATCCCGCGCTAGCAAACCTAGATAGGTTGCCAACTTTACTCCAGCCTCGCCGATAAGAACCTCGTAATGATCTAATTGGACTAACATCTTCTGCCCTGGAGGCCTTGGAGGCAGTCGATGTAGGTCCAGGTACCGGGTCGGGCCTCGACCCTCTTCGGTGCGGGTGGCTGTGTAGACATCTCAAAATCATCCTGGGATCCGTCTGTCATATATGAGATTTAAGATAACAAAAAAAACATGTTTGAAAAGTTAGTGAAGCAAAGGCATTAAGGAAAGAAATCCATTAATTATTTAACATTCAAATCCCATATCGGGTTAGTTCAAATAGTTATTTAACATAAAGATCTCATTCCCAGACTGTCCAGATAATTATTTAAAATACAAATCCCATATGTCAGTCCAGATAATTATTTAACATACAATCTCATACTCGGACTGTCCAGATAACTATTTAACATACAAATTTCATACTGGGACAGTCCAGATAGTTTTTTAACATACAAATCCCATATCGAATCAGTCCATATAGTTATTTAACATACAAATCTCATACCCGGACTATCATAATAATTATTTAACATACAAATTTCATACCGGGGCAGTCTAGATAGTTATTTAACATACGAATTCCATATCGGGTTAGTCTAGATAGTTATTTAACATACAAATCTCATATCGGGTCAGCCCAGAAAGTTATTTAACATACAAATCTCATACCCGGACTGTTCAGATAATTATTTAACATAACAATTTCATACCGGGCAGTTTAGATAGTTATGTAACATACAAATCCCATATCAGGTCAGTCCAGATAGTTATTTAACATACAAATCTCATACCTGGACTGTCCAGATAATTATTTTACATACAAATTTCATACCGAGACAGTCCAGATAGTTATTTAACATACAAATCTCATATCCGGACTGTCCAGATAAATATTTAGCATACAAATTTAATATCGGGATAGTCCAGATAGTTATTTAACATACAAATACCATATCGGGTCAGTCCAGATAGTTATTTAACATACAAATCACATACCCGGACTGTCTAGATAATTATTTTACATACAAATCCCATAACTGGTCAGTCAAGATAGTTATTTAACATACAAATCCCATATCGGGTCAGTCCAGATAGTTATTTAACATACAAATCCCACATCGGGTCAGTCCAGATAGTTATTTAACATACAAATCCCATACCTGGATCCATCAGCATACCAATATACATTGGAATAATTACATTAAGCGCTTTCATAAGAATTTTCATCAAAATCCGATTCATCTTCGGTTGATTCTTCATCTTCGATTAATTCTTCAACTTCAATAGGAGGTGTGTTGTGCTCATTCCGTTGTTGGGATATGGGTAACAGTCCAAGACCACCACCTTCAATGGTTTGTCTTGGCACATCATCCCTCACCCAACTAAGACCACCATCTCCGTGATGTTCTGTGCTATCTAAGCGTTGATCGATAAATGTCTCATTCTCTAAAAAATCAGCATTAACACCAGTAGAATCGCCATCCATGTTGAATAAGTCCCTAGGTTTAGTCTTTATTACGGCATGTCACTGTGGTTCACTGGGGTCTTGAACATAGAACACTTATTCTGCTTGAGATGCTAAAACATAGGGTTCATCAGTACCTTGGAGCGCGGGTAGCAACCTGTTTAAGTTGACAAGTGTGAACCCGAGAACTCATCTTTCTTAATTCCTCGTCTCTGTGCAATCACATCTACCCATTCATACTTGAACATAATGAACTTTAATCGTTCTGAGTATGATAGCTCTACAATATCCGTTAATCGACCGTAATATGTAATTTCTCCTGCGATCTGGTTTCTGTCTCTTATAGATGCATAACTTGTAGTGCTCCCGGGTACTGTAACTCCACTATTCTGTTTTTTTTCCGTCCGATCTCCTTGTTTATAGTATTAAATATATACCCATTTATGATGTAACCTTTGAACCTTTTTGCAATTGATGATGGACCATGGACAAGTGAGATGACATAGTCGGGTATCTCAATATTTGTCTCTAAGAGCAAATTAACCTGATGTGAATCAAAGATGGCTCGATTAGTCTAGATTCCATCCCGTGTGAAAAACAGGCTTGATGGAAGATAACAACTTACCTCATGTTTGAACCAGTCAATGAACTTTTCATTGTGCAATCACTGTTGTACATGGAGAAGGGCTCTGTAATTGATCATATTAATTTAATCCTGGTGTTGCCTGAAATATTTTACATGATACACGTCAATTAGTTGTTTAAATAAGTTGTATCAGTTCTAGGTTACAAGTGATTGTGTTCTTATTGACTTATGCGCGATAGTCAGCAACCTTGTCACAATTGAACAACACATAGCAATGTGCCTGTCGCCACTCTAAATTACATAGTTCGAATGGCTCAGCACCACCAATTGCGCTATCGTCGTAGTTCCTTTCAAGTCGATTGAACCTCGTTTTGATGTTCGATAAATGCCTTGAGCAAAATGCTAGGCATTCTTCTGCTTCATAACCTTCAGCATTAGATCCTTTTGGTTGAGCTCGATTACATACATATGACTTCAGTTTATACAGATACCTATAGACACAATTACTTGTTACATGTGTTTAGAATACAATTTAAACACGTGTTAGTTCATCTTGTAGCATTTTAGCAATATACCTTTCAATGGGATACATCTATCGGTATTGTACAGCATCTAAAAATGTTTTTCGATTTTTAGTTCGGTTTTGGTATGAAATTATAAAACCAAATATGATCTTTGGTTTGGGTTGAAGCTTCGGTCAAATCGAATCGAAAAGTGAACTTTAATGTACATAATCTAAACTAAATTGAACCGAACCAATTTAAATTGAAGTATAGTCCATCTATATGTATTATATATGATATTATTTATGATATATAAAACATTATTTATTATATGTATAATATAATTCTGAAAAACATTGTATTAACCCGATCTAACCTGACCTAAACTGAACTAAAACTACAATTTCGGTTGGATTAGTTTGGGTTTAGGGTTTTCATTTTAGTTCGGTTCAATTTTCAGGTTATGAAGTTCGGTTCAGTTTTGGGTTAACATTCAATGTCAGTTTGGTCTTGGGTTGATGTCAACCCGTACCAAACCCAACGGAGTTGAACCCTACCCGTGTTAGTGACGTTGAATAAACGACGTTAATAGAGAACGTTAATATACCATTCTAACCCTAACTTAAAAATTATATTTAAATGACAGAAAACTAATTTTTGTAAGACAAAATTGCCCTTATATTGTTTTTACCTTTGGAAAAAATTTTATCGGTGTTAATAGAGCACCTTAATTTACTTTTTTAATCGAACCGATTTATCAGTTTGGTCTGGGGTTGATGTCAACCCATACCAAACCCAACCAAGATGACCCTACCCCTATTAGTGACGTCGAATAAACGATGTTAACAGCGCACATTAATTTAGCTTTTTAACTCTTACTTAAAAATTATATTTATTTTTATAAGATAAAATTACCCTTCTATTGTTTTTACCTTTGGAAAAAAAATTATCAGTATTAATAAAGCACCTTAATTTACCTCTTTAATCCTACCCTATAGTTAATGGATGACATGTCCTCTTAATAAATTTTGTTTATTTATTATTTTTTTAAAAAATAACTTTTTTAGCTCAACTCTCCTCGTTGCAACTCCATTCTCTCTCTACCACATTTCTCTTTCTTTCTCTCTCTCATATACAGTACAATTTCTTTTTGATTAATTTCACTTAATGCTTTTATATTTTTGAAAATTATATATATTTTCTATTTTTTTGATATTCTACTTATACCCCCCAAAATTTTATATTATATTATAGAGACTAGAAATTAATTCTGTTGGTTTGGTTTGGTTTAGTTTAGTGGTCAAACCTAAACCATAGTTTCGTGGTCAAACCTAAACCAAACCGAATTACATTATAAATTATTATTATTTTTGTTTCTTTTATATGGCTGTCTTCAATAACTAAATCTATCTTCTTTTTTGTTTGTTAGTTTGTCACTTGACTGTTAGAATTACTTTTTTGAAATGTTTTTTATTTATTTATTTATTTTTATCTTTTTTGTTATGAAAGGTGTTACGAGTTTTTGGTTCTTAGTATATTTGCAATCTTCAATATTCGAAAATGATGGTAGGTTGTAATGCATAAAAGAAAAACAATAAGGCTACATGAGAATTAATATTGAATGTAGAGTAAATAATTACGTTCAGAAAATTGTTGGTTGGTTATAACAAGATATTGGGCATATGAGTAAAATCAAATGTTTATTTCCAATAATATTAACATCTATTACAAAGTCCAAACATTTTATTAGTCCTATCAAACATGCTCATGAGGAAACTTCTACTACGACGGTGTATAATAAATGCATAGAGATCATAACCTTGAAAATTTGTATTATCAATCGTTTCTTTTGTATATATTTTTATTCTTTATATTTTATTTGTCAGCTAACTTTGTTTATGTTTTTGCTCTTTGTATTTTATTTATCGGGTAACTTTGTGTGCCAGTGCATCGCACGGGCTGATTGCTAATAATAGTTAAAAAAAGAAAAGTCTATCATAGATTTTGTCGTAGAAAATGTTAGTAAGTGCTGCCGACAATAAAAAGTTAGGCAAGAAGAACCCTAACTTTTGTAGTAGAAAATGTATACACTTCTACATTTCCCCAAAAAAAAAAAAAAAAAAAAAGCTATAAAATTTAGCGAATATGCGGTGATCATTGTTTTCTTCCAAATATAAAATATGTTAACTGACAAAAATTAAAAGGATTAACTCCACTTACACTCCCTTCACATTTTTTACAAAGGCAAAAGCACCCCTGTGTTTTTTGAAACACCATTTACACCCCATGAGGTTTTGGACTGTGTTGCATAGACACCGCTTCAATTAACTTTTTATCTTAACATTAACATAAGTGATAACATCATTCAAATTATTGACTATATTGCCCTTATCTAAAGTCATAAAAAACAGGATTATAATGGTAAGTTAGCATGTTATTTTAATGTCGTTTATGTAACTTTAATGGCTGGGGGTGTTAGTGGCGTTTCAGATAACAGAGAGGTGTTTCTGCCTTTGATTGAAATATGAGGGGGTGTAACTCGAGTTAACCCAAATAAAAAAAAAAAAAGAATAGAAAAACTTGGAAGGCCTTTTTTAAGTAAAATGTAAAAGGATTAGGCCATCAACAAGATACATTTCTTTTAGGATAGTGCCCTCCGACCGGATGGATTTTCTGTTGTTTTCTTTACTGCTTGTTGAGATTTTGTGAAGGATGTCCATTTTTGTGGGGTGGCCCAATTTTTTTGGGGATCTCCTCTTCATAAAACTTATACTTCCACTTTTCTCACTTTGATTCTAAAAGTTGAGAATCCCCATTTTTTTTTCCTTCTAATTAGAGGCCTATCAGTCTTTTCAACGTGGTGTTTAAGATATATTCTAAATTGTTGGTGAATCGATTATGCAAAAGTTTGCCAAAATTGATCTCTAAAGTGCAAAGGTGCTTTTGTGCCGGATAGGAGTATAACTGAAATTATAGCTCTTGCTCAAGAGGTGTCATCTGCTATTGATAAAAAAGCCATGGGTCGAATGCTATTGTTAAGCTTGACATGGTCAAAGCTTATGATCGGTTGGAGTGAGACTTCATGAATGTAGAGGTTTTGGATTTTCTGATAATTGGTGAGGGTGATTTGTAACTGTGTTGATAACTGTTGGTTCTCAGTTATGATGCAAGGGATTTATGGTGATTTCTTTCACTCCTCTTGTGATCTTAGACAAGGAAACCTATTATCTCCTTACCTCTTTATCCTAGCAGAGGAAGTGTTGAGTTATGGTTTGCAAAATGGGAATATTGGTCTTTTTCGGCTCCTAGAAGATTTGTTCATGTTTCTCACTTATTATATGCGGACGACACTCGTATTTTCCTTAATGGGTCTAGATCTTCTGTTTGCCATCTTATGGAGTTCTTATCTAGCTACGAAAGGGTGTTTGGTCAGCTTGTGAACAAGGAGAAAAGCTGCTTCCTTGTTTCGTCTTATTCTTATTCTTCGCATAAAACAATTATCCAACATGCAATTGGATTTTATTTGAAAGAGGTTCCGATGAAATATCTTGGAGTTATGTTATTCAAAGGTCGTAATCTTTTGTGCTATTATGATCTTTGGCTAGATGAGCATGCAAGTTACATCATATTAATTAGTAATATTTTTGGGTTTTACTATTAGGATAATGGGGAAATGGTTAGCACAAACAAATTAGAACTTTTACCATTGTCATAATATCAAAATAGAAGTAAATACACAAGACTTTTGCTGTAAAATTGCTTCTAGAATTGTTTTTTCTTCTTCCTTGGCGTTTTCTGGAGTTTTTCTCCTTCTCCTAGTGTTTCTCCACGAAATTGGGTGTTTTCCTTGTGTTTGGTTCAGTTAGTTACTTCTTCTTTTAGAGCTAAGCTAGGGGTTTTAGAAACTGCTAGTTTGGGCAGATCTGGGTTTCTATTTCTTGTAGGGAGTCATATTCCTAGTTACCAATTAGTTTGTAGAGGTTCCAGATGTTTCTTATTAGGTGTGTTGGTTGTCTTAGGTCTTAAGCAATGTCCTTAACTTACTAATTGATTTGTCTTACTAATTTATTCTAGTTTCTATTTTTTAGTCCATGCCTAATAATTAAGTCAATATTGCTGACCAAGTCAAATCTGTTGACTATCCAGTTTCAGTTACTTATGGGGATTTCGAACATGTCTATTTATATTAAGGTCTTTATGTATTTTAATTCCATATTAATATTTATTAGTTTATGAATTTGGGGTGTTTACCAAATCACCTCTTACCCTTTTGGTTTCAAATTAATTGCTTTAAAATTTGAGGTTCTTACAGGAGGATTTCATGAATGCGGTGTTAAGAGGTTTTGGATTTTTTCATAATTGGGTGAGGGTGATTTGTAACTGTGTTGATAACTGTTGGTTCTCAGTTATGATGCAAGAGACTTATGGTGATTTCTTTCACTCCTCTTGTGGTCTTAGACAAGGAAACCTATTATCCCCTTACCTCTTTATCCTAACGGAAGAAGTGTTGAGTGGAGGTTTGAGTCATGGTTTGCAAAATGGAAATATTGGTTCTTTTTCAGCTCCTAGAAGATGTGTTCATGTTTCTCACTTATTATATGCGGACGGCACTCTTATTTTCCTTAATGGGTCTAGATCTTCTGTTTGCCATCTTATGGAGTTCTTATCTAGCTGTGAAAAGGGTGTTTGGTCAGCTTGTAAACAAGGAGAAAGGCTGCTTACTTGTTTCACCTTATTCTTATTCTTCGCATAAAACAGTTATCCCACGTGCTATTGAATTTTATTTGAAAGAGGTTCCGATGAAATATCTTGGAGTTGTGTTATTCATGTTATTCAAAGGCCGTAATGTGTTGTGCTGTTATGATCTTTGGCTTAGATAAGATTAAAAATAAGCTTTCTTTGTAGAAGGCAAAATTGCTCTCGTAGGCTGGAAGGCTTATATTATTCAAGCATGTTCTGACTAGTATTCCAATTCATTTGGTGGTTGTTATGGTGGTCCCAAATAAGGTCATAAAATCAGTTGAATAGCTTATAAAAGATTTTCTTTGGGGTATTAATGATAATGGCAGAAAAAAGTTCAAATGGGTTTCTTGGAATAAGGTCTGCAAAACTCTTGCTGAAGGTGGTCTGGGGAAGAGATCTTTAAAGGAGAAGGACAAGTCTTTTAAGTTCAAACTTTTATGGACTTTAGTTCAAAAAAATAGTGTGTGGTCTCATTTCATGTTTGATAAATATGTGGGTGATAAGTCTCTTTATTTGGCAGGTCTACCTTAGGGTAGTTGTCTTCTTTGGAAAAAGGAGTTAGGCTTATTCCTGATTTTCATCAGAATTTAATTTCTGATTGGGAAGGGGGACGTCTATCTTTGTTTTCACTCGTGGTTGAAAAGTAGTCAATTTGCTATGCTTAGATATGACTTTACAGAAGAGTTTCACAAAACAAACGTTGGGATGCTTGGTCTAATGGGGCTTGGAATGGTAATTTTTTTAGAATGATTCTGAATGAGAATTCTTCGAACTCTGTTCTTAATTGAGGTATGTGTGTTCATCCTTTTAGAAAAGATCACCTTATTTGGAAGCCGGATTTAAATGGTAGATTTTCTATCAAATCTTGTTGAAATTTACTTCAAGTGAAGTGTACATTGGTAGATTGGGGCAGTTTGCTTTGGCATAAGGAGATGGTGGACAAGCTTAAGTCGCAAAGTGGAAAGCATCTAAGACCTTTAAGATCTATTGGCTTAAGAAAGGGGGTGAAGTTTTGATTAGTAAGAGATGCTTGATCAAATTTTTTGTTGGAAAGTATGATGATGAAGTTTGGTGTGATGTGTTGCCTATTGATGCATGCCATATCTTGCTTAGGAAGCCATGTAAATATGATAGGAAAGTTCATCATGATGGGAACATAAATACGTACTCTATTTTTCTTCATTGTAAATTATGTGACTTCTATGAAGGAAATACCAAGGACACACTAAGGAACAATCCACCACTACTATGAAAAATTTAAGAAGGCATGTAAAGAAAGTGACATTGGTTATGCACTCGTCACTTGTGTTGTGAGCAAGGAGGAAACGAAAGTAGAAGATGTTCCTAGTACATGAAAGAATTATTAGCAGAATTTTCTGATATTACACAGGAAGAGCTTTCCGATGGGTTACCACCTATGCATGAGATCCAACACCGAATTGATTTGGTGCTACTTTACCACACTTGGCTCATTATATAATGAGTCCAGTGGAGCATCTTGAGTTACATCAAGTGAAAGGCTTGTTAAATAAATGAACCATTCAAAAAAGTCTTAGTCTATGTGTTGTATCCGTCCTCCTAAGCCCAAAGAAAGATGGCTTATGGAGGATGTGTGTAGATAGTCGAGCAATTAACAAGGTAATACTTCATTTGATGATATGATTGTATTACTTCATTGAACACAAATCTTCTCCAAAGATTGATTTTCAAAGTGGGTATCGTCAAATTCATATATAATCCTGTGATGAGTGGACAACTACCTTTAAGACCAGAGATGGCCTTTATGAGTGGCTTGTTATGCCATTCGGGTTATCTAATGCACTAAGTACTTTCATGATCAAGTACTACGTCAATTTATTGGAAAGTTTGTTACTTTCATGATATTCTTATATTTAGTTCCAAACTACTTTAGCTACAAATCATGTGTCAAGTGTTAGAAGTTTTAAGAGAAACTGTGTCAATCTCAAGAAGTGTCATCTAGGATATGTTGTTTCATCTTGATGGGATTAAAGTTGATGAAGAAAAGGTGAAGACAATTGTGATTGTATTTGTTGGTAAGCATGACTAATGATAATAATCACAATAATATAACTAGAAGATGGCATGTGTAGTAGTGCATGTAAGTAAGAATGATAATTTATAGTCATGTTTATTTATAAAAAGAAAAATCCTTTCAAAAGAGAGAATTTAGGACATTTTATTGGTTGTCCGTGCAAAAATGCTGGATTCAAGTCTTGGTGCAATTACTTTGTGCAAGAATGCTGAAGGTTTATTTTGTTGCCAATTCGCTCCTCCCGGGATCCTATTTCAGCGGTACTTACATAGTTGAGACACAGTGGAAACAATTGCAAGAGTTTCAATGTATTAGAAACAAAAAAATGATATAGATTTTTTTTTGTGTAATGCAACTACTTGTAACAAATTATCTAGAAATCATTATAAGATCTTAAATCTCTTTATAGAACCAGAAGATTTTGGATCATTGTGAATTTTGTTAAGAACAAATGCAGGTTGTTTCGGAAGAGGCATATTTGTTTCGTTGCCCAACATGAAGACAACAACTGACATTGTTGGCCTATTGCTTGCACTTTCCTGCACACACAAGAGTGCAACATGGATACATCTCAGAACTTCATGAGGAGGATATGAATCACCAAGGGATGAGTCAACTATATTCAAGGCAGTGCCCACTCCCCAGAGGTCCCATACCTGAAACCATAAAATAGCATCATTACAACGCTTAAGATGAAGAGGATATAAATAGCTTAAGAGCTTGTAATTAGGTAGAATGTCCAAATAAGTGTATCTTACATGTGCTACCAAATTCATGGAGGGATCCTCATTATAGTAGCCACTGTTCTTCTTCCCACTAATGATCTCTAACAGTAAGACCCCAAAGCTAAAGGCATCAGACTTCACTGAGAATAGCCCATTTATTGCATACTTTGGAGACATGTAACCACTGCATTCCCATGACATTGAAAGCATTACTTGGGTATGATTAATATTTTTTGTGCTACTTATGCATCCTTGTGTGTGTATGTGTGTGTCTGTATAGCACACTTACTATGTTCCAACAATCCTCCTGGTGTTTTCTTGAGTTCCATCCCCTTCAAATATTCTAGCAATACCAAAGTTTGAGATTTTTGGGCTCATATCAACATTGATTGTAGATTTTTAAACCAAATAATAATAATACCACTCGCAATAGGACGAATCTTTGCAGATAGGGCTATTTTGAGGGTGTCG
>JAUPMG010128997.1:0-11542 GCA_031762675.1 Pachysandra terminalis | reverse complement strand
TATTTAATTCACTTTATTTGCTAATTGTTTGGTAATATAGTCAGCTTTGAAACATAGAGGTTTTTCTTAATAAAAAAATTTAAAAATAATTGTTCATGAACTTATCTAGGTTATGTGCTACTTGACTAATTCGTTATTAGCATAGTTGACCGACCCACTCTCCCTTGAGAAGTCTAGGGCGTTTTGTAGGGATTTTGGATTTTGGGTTTTGATTCTGATCCTGGATTATCAAAATCTAGATTCTCAATACTGATTTTCAAAATCTGTAATCCCGTTTGGATGGATTGGATTCTAGAATTTGGTTGACCCATATTATTGTAAAAATTTTATGTATTATAACATAAATAAAATAAAATAATAAAATATATGATAATATTATAAATATAACGTAATACAAAATATTAATATTATATTTCTTTCTTAGTAATATATATTATATAATACTTCCTATTATAACATTTTATCTGATATAGTATTATAATCTATACATAAATATAACACTTAATATAATATTTTATATAATAATATATTATCATATAAAATACTATAATATAAAAATAGGAGAATTGAGATGTAAAGATTGGAAGAGTTTTAATTAAAAAAATAGGAGAATTGGGATGTAACGATTTGAAGAGTTTTAGTTGGGGAAGTAGTGTACTAAAAATGATAGGAGTCTTAATTAAAATCGAACACGATCTCAACTAAAACTAATTATTTTTTTTTTTGATAAAACATAAAAAAAATTAATAAATAAAATACATTAGAAAACGAAAATTGTACATCCAATAAAAACTTTAATAGTAGTATAGATGTAGATTATATTAACTAAGAAGAAAATTTATCATCTATAGCACTTTGTTATTATTTGTTATATTGCAAAAAATAATACAAATACCATCCTAATAGGTATAACTACAAAGCATAATAATGAGAATATATTTGTAATATTGTTAAATAGTTTTTAATATAATGCAGATATTATTTAATTAAGGAGTGTCGAGTGTCAGATCAACAAGCGTGTTTGCCGTTAATAATACCCAATATCAAGCAGAAAACTCTTATTAGGACCCACCTATATCACTGCTTCAAATCAGGAGATGCATGTCAATATAGTGCAATTTCCCGTGAATAGACACTTATAATACCATGCTTCATGCAAGAGTCTTGATCATTTTGTTCCACTCACCTTTTTTTTGTTCTACCAGCTAAAATCACCGTTTAGAATCAGAACATGAGGACATGTGGTAATACTTTCAAATTATAGGGGAGGTGTCTGTGATGACCAAGATTTGAGGGAAAGTTGTTGCCATTATGCCAAACCTAAGGGAGTGTCAATATAATTTATCCAAAGAAAGAGATGAAAGGTTTGAATCTGCAAGCATATGACCGGAGATCCATATAGGACATTCACGAGGGATTTTTAGGTTGCGTTTGGTCCTTGTGCCTTTGGATAAGCACTTGTTGAATAAGTGATAATTTTTGTTAAATGGGACTCTTTATCTTATCTTATTGTTATTAAAGAAAATATAATAATTATATTATGAATTATGATTCCAAATTCATAGGATTCCATATCGTATCCTTTTAAAAGGGTGTATTCGATCAAATCACAACCATTCCTTGAGTTCCAGTCACCTCCATAAAGGCCGTCGTTGGTGAGTTTTTTCCGGTCAAAGAGTGCATTTATTCCAAATGTTACTACAGCTCTGCAGCATCATTAAACAGTACATCATGATTTGAGTCAAGAAATATAATGAAGATGAGGAAGATAGGATTGTGAATTTGAGTGAAATGGTTACTTACCCATTGTTGAGCTCATCCCATCTATCTAAGGTGAGGCAACCACTACTGAATCCAAAACGCCCATTTCTAGTGGTGTGGAAATCGGGACATTCCTCAACTGCACTTCCAACCTCGTACAAAACTTGATCGATCCTCCAACTCTAATTCTTTAGGATTTGAAAGCTATAATTTCATTATCAATGAAAGGTCATATTCGTCTTTTTTCCTGACAATAAAATTCACTTACCTTGCTGGGTTGGGGTCGGGGTTGGGAGTTGGGGGAAGATCCTCTTGTTAGCTGAAACAACCCTGTATAATTTTTCCCTCACTTGAGTTGCTTTATGAGGGAAAAATTATAATTTTGCCTTCGAGGTTGTTTTAGCTAACAGGAGGGATCCTGTTAGTTTGCTACCAAAGGATTCATCACAGAGGATCCGTGTCCGAATATTGGATAGCGGATCCGATGCGGGTGGCGGTTATGTGCAGGTGAAATCCTATTGGTCCACCGCATTAATGTTTAAATTAAAAACGGAACGTCACAAGTCGTCATATAGTTGTAGAAAACAAATTAAAATAGAAAATAAATTTAAAAAAAAAAATCTTAAAGCACTGGTAATAAATTAAATTAAAAAGAAAGGCCAAAAACTTAATTAACGAAAATTATTACAAGAGCTAAAAATAAATTAAAACCCAAAATCGTAAAACCTAAATATTAAACTTAAAACCCTAAACTTAAATCCTAAATATTAAACCCTAAACCCTAAAACCATAAAATCTAAATATTAAACCCAAACCCTAAACCTAAACTCTAAACCCAAACCCTAAACCCTAAATATCAAACTCTAAACCCTAAAACCTAAACCCAATATTGCAAGTAACGCTAATAGACCTTTAGGCTTTTAATTTTCTGTTTTTATATATTTATTAGAGTTATATTACAACAAATAAAAATTAAAAATAAATCGTTGATGGCATACTTGCCGTTTTGGGAGAAACGGGACTAACTATGTGAGATAACAATGCGGTGGACCAATAGAATGTCGCCTGCATCCACCCCGCACAAACTTACCAGCAGCATATGATCCACTGCCAACCCATAGTACCTCGAGAGCGGATCAGGTGCCGATGACCTTGCTGTGCAGGTGAGTGCGAGCGGCACTCTATTAACCCACGCCACCTAAATTCATGTGAACTCACCCGCACCCGCACTTGATCCACTACACTGTACCTCTACTTCTTTTAATAAAATTTCTCATTATCCATCCCCCCAAAAAAAAAATAATAATATAAAATAAAGAAAGTTCAAAGTCTAGGGTTTTAGAATGTGTTGTAACGAAGCTGCCAAAATTGGGTTGAAGAGGTCAAGTTTGCTTCAATTGACAAAGTAAACTTTATAGTTATTACCGTTGTGCTATTTCATAATGTTTAAATAAGAATTTGTATCTTTTTCTTTCTTTGTTAATGTTAATTAAACAAAAGATATTGCAGAACCAATATGAACTGATAAAGTATAAATCGAAAAGTTTCAGAAACTTCAAAACCATATCTACCGAGCTTTGTTTAATAGAAAGAATACCCAGATTTCAGAAATCAGATTAACTTACCCTTTACAGCATTTACAAGAATCTTGTTGTTCAAGTCCTGCAGGTTAAAATCACCATTTAAATGAGTTCATGCAAACCATTATTTACACACACACACACATATATATATATATATGAGAGAGAGAGAGATTGATCTGCATATATACCAGATTGAGAATGCCTGCCTCTCTCCCCATGGACATTGATTATAGTCGCACTTGTTGGAGGGCCACCAATCCAAGATAGCACAGGTGAAGTTATCATCTATCTTGGCAATGGAGGTTACTCCCTCACGTCTTCCGTAGAATTAGCGAAAACCGAGAGAGAAAAAGAGCGAGGAACATAACTCTTTAGTGTGATCGCCATACCCATTAGAGAGAGATTAGAGGACTTAAGCGCAGGAAGATAAAGAGATTGAGATTTGAGAGCAACAAAGAAGTAGCAAATATATGTAGATATAGAAAGTGATCAGAAGAGAGCTGGAGTTGGGTGAATGACAAGGATTAGAAATGTGTGTTTGATTCAAACTCTCTTCTCCAATGTTATATTTCGCTACTTCAGTGTCGGTAAAACTTCTAATAGAATTGGGAGTCGGCACCTTGAAGATATGTCATTGGAAGAGTTTTAGTTCAAAAAGGATATCTGAGATTTAATCCAAAATAAAAAGAATGGAAGATATGTCGTGTGCTAAATTAAGAGTATTTTAGTCAAAAGAGATTTGGACTCTATCCTCTACTTTAAATACGTATTAATGTTTAGATACATATAAATAGTATTACTGTGTATTATACATATTAAAAAAAAAAATTTAAAAGAAGGAAAAAAAAAGGGAATTATGTACGGAATATTCTTAAAAATAGTATTCGCTTTTAAAATATAGTAGTATAGATATAGTTAACTAAAATTACTTAAATATCTTCAGCATATATATAAAATTACTTAAGTATCCTTAGAATTTAATCAGATTCGGATCTTAATCGGGTCGAATGTATATGCATCCATATTCAAATCTGATTATAAACGGATTCACTTATTAAGATTCAAATCTGATCCGACATATATTTAATCGGATAAATATCCGATTTAATCGGATAAATTTATACAGATTTGAGTCGGTATCAGATCAGGATCCGACCCATTGACAGTCCTACTTAGAGACAATGATATAAGATTTAGTTTAAAGAATAAAAATAAAAAATAAAAAGGAGAAGACAAGAAGGGCCCTTGCCTGTTTACATTGATTTAGGATTCTTCTGATCTTTTTCTTTCCTTCATGTTTCTTTTTGGCTGCTCATCATAAGTGGTGGCAGCATTGGTTTAACTTTGTTTAAAAATCTAAATAAGAGAAAAAGAAAAGCAAAGTAAAGGATTACATTTGAACTCGTATCAGTTATAACTTTTCTTCAAAAAGTACAAAGAACAAAACGTTTAACACCACAGGAAAAGTCATAGGATCTATACCTAGTACCTACTTAGGTGAAATCGTCGTTATGCTTCAAAGAATCCCTTCAAGAAAAAGAAAAGTTTAGGCATTGTTACTTGAAAGCAGATAAAAAGAATCATTTAAAATAGAAAAAGGAAGAGAAAACTGTTATGTGGCATGGACCCACCAATTGACTGAAAGAAGGAATGCTAAGACTATGATGCATATTCCACGGAGATGTATCGAAGCAAATCAGCTGTGGTCTACAATGTTGTCTACGCTGTGGGGTTAACGCGGTGACGATATGTGGCCACAAGGTTGGCCTTTTCACGGAAGCCCTTTAAGGCCAATTTCTGTCTAAACATTATTTAACGACCGTCAATGGCACTGGCTCCGCCTGTTTGTTAAAATTTGAATTTTAAATCCAAAGTTTTTCTTCTCCACCCATTTTTTTTTTATCTAATCAGTCTCAGCCTCTTCTCAGTCGACTCTCTCCCTCTCAACGTGGTCCGTCTCCGCAGATCCATTCTGCCGGTGAGTAACTTCTCTCTCTCTCTGGCAGTTTTCATTAATCTCAGAGTGACTGGCGACGCTCCGATCCTCAGGCAAGCCAAGTTCAAGGTACAATTTCTTCGTATCTAGTCCTTTTTTTTCTTCACTTATTATTGTTATTCGGGTTTATGGCGGTGTTTAGTTTCGATCTGCTTTTGAATTTATTTTTTGAGTCGATGACGAATCTCTTGAAACTACAGATATTGAGGCTCAGTTGATGGAGTTTTTGTCCGGCTGTGAAAGTATCTCTGTTTCGATCTTGTTTGAGCTTATTGCATAATTTTTCAGTCATATGAGGTGTTGGAATCCTAAACCCTAACGTGGATTGGGAAATTGAAACCACTCATCAGATAAAAAAACAAATCCCATCTTGATTGTATGACAGCTAAGGTGAAACAAACCCTACCTTGTTTTGGGAAATTGCGATTTCAATGGCCCTTTAAGGGTGGATTCAATGTCTATTAGCACAATAATAAGAATCTAGGTCATACTATAAATATTTTCAGTGTGATATTGTTTTTTTCTTTTTTTCCTGTTTTTTTATCCGTAAAATTGTTTGGCATTCCAACTTGTCATGGTCATGGTCCTCTACATGAATTTGGAGATCCATATGAGCTATGAATTTGCCATTTCTATTCAATTTATCTATTAGTTTTGCATTTTTTTCTTACTCAAATTATCATATTTTTTTCCGAATAGATTTATTACTATTATTTCTAGATTTTTAGAGGGAATAGGATGTTTTAGTCAAACTAAAATTAATTTAATGCTTAACAGCTATAATGCTCAAGTGTCAAATTAAAATAAAAGGTCTTGGTGATTATGCCCTGAATTGTTTCCCATACCAACATGGCAATTTTTTTTTCCCCATTTTTACTTATTGGTCTAGTCTCCCTCTAACGATAAATCAGAGCTGTTGAATGAAACTAATAAGAATTTTTCTTTCAAAAATGATTCTCTTCTTTTCAGCTCTTTGATTTTCTTTAAGAGATATTAGTGGAAGCCTGAATTTGTTATAGAGATCTCCCCTTTGTTTTAGGTACTGTCTTTGATTATAAACAAAATAGCAAGTGCATTGATTGCAGCATAGAGGATCATTGTACCTGAAACCAACCAAAACAAACAAGTCCAAAACCCTAATTTGCAGCATTAAGGGCAGTGGATCATATGCAGGTGGCTTTGTGTTGTGTGCGGCACTCTATTGGCCACCCGTACATGTGAAAGAAAGAAAAAAAATCAAAAATATTTTTTTTTCTTGTACACACAAAATTGGATGACGTGGGTCAATAGTGTGCTGCCCGCACTCACCGGCACCACAAATCCTCCCACACAGGATCCGCTCTCAACATTAAGCCCTTATGAGCTATTAGCTAAGAGTAATTTCTGCTTAGATTTTTCTGTGTCCATTGCTCAATATTGTCATTAGTACTCAACATTGAAAACTGAATGCCTCTTTTTTTGGTTCCATGTTAACTTTCCCATTATAATGTATTTCAATGGAGATAGAAAAATCTAAGTAGAAATTACTCTTAGCTAATAGCTCATAAGGGCTTAATGCTGAGAGCGGATCCTGTGTGGGAGGATTTGTGGTGCAAGTGAGTGCGGGCAGCACACTATTGACCCACGTCATCCAGTTTCGTGTGTACAAGAAAAAAAATTATTTTTGATTTTTTTTTTCTTTCTTTCACATGTACTGGTGGCCAATAGAGTGCCACCCGCAACACAAAGCCACCCGCATATGATCCACTGCCCTTAATGCTACAAATTAGGGTTTTGGACTTATTTGTTTTTGTTGGTTTCAAGTACAATGATCCTCTATGCTGCAATCAATGCACTTGCTATCTTGTTTATAATCAAAGACAGTACCTGAAACAAAGGGGAGATCTCTATAACAAATTCAGGCTTCCACTAATATCTCTTAAAGAAAATCAAAGAGATGAAAGGAAGAGAATCATTTTTGAAAGAAAATTTCTTATTAGTTTCATTCAACAGCTCTGATTTATCGCTAGAGAGAGACTAGACCAATAAGTAAAAATGGGGAAAAAAATATTTGCCATGTTGGTATGGGAAACAATTCATGGCATAATCACCAAGACCTTTTATTTTAATTTGACACTTAAGCATTATAGCTGTTAAGCATTAAATTAATTTTAGTTTGACTAAAACATCCTATTCCCTCTCAAGCTCTCTAGAAATAATAGTAATAAAACTACTCGGAAAAAAAATATGATAATTTGAGTAAGAAAAGAATGCAAAACTGATAGATAAATTGAATAGAAATGGCAAACTCATAGCTCATATGGATCTCTAAATTCATGTAGAGGACCATGACAAGTTGGAATGCCAAACAATTTTACGGATAAAAAAACAGGAAAAAAAGAAAAAAACAATATCACACTGAAAATATTTATAGTATGACCTAGATTCTTATTATTGTGCTAATAGACATTGAATCCGCCCTTAAAGGGCCATTGAAATTGCAATTCCCCACAAGGTAGGGTTTGTTTCACCTTAGTTGTCATACAATCAAGATGGGATTTGTTTTTTATCTGATGAGTGGTTTCAATTTCTCAATCCAAATTAGGGTTCTAGGATTCCAACACCTCATATGACTGAAAAATATGCAATAAGCTCAAACAAGCATTGAAACAGAGATGCTTTCACAGCCGGACAAAAACTCCATCAACTGAGCCTCAATATCTGTAGTTTCAAGTGGTTAGTCATCGAATCAAAAACTGAATTCAAAAGCAGATCAAAACTAAACACCGCCATAAACCCGAATAACAATAATAATTGAAGAAAAAAAAAAAGCTAGATACAAAGAAACTGTACCTTGAACTTGGCTTGCTTGACGATCGGAGCGTCGCCGGTCGCTCTGAGATTAATGAAAACGGCCAACAGAGAGAGAGAGAGAGAGGGGTTACTCTCCAGCTGAGTGGGTCTGCTGGAGACGGAGGGTGGTTGTTGAGAGAGAGAGAGTCGATTGAGAAGAGGCTGAGACTGATTAGATCAAAAAAAAAAAAAATGGGCAGGGATGAAAAACTTTGGATTTAAAATTCAAATTTTAACAAATAGACGGAACCTGTGTCGTTGACAGTCGTTAAATGTAGGGTGAACCTTGTGGCCACATGTCGCCACCACGTTAACCCCACAGCGTAGACAACATTGTAAACCACAGCTGATTGGATGCATGGCAGCCTATTTGTGATTTTCTATCAAAACTTCTTTTTTTTTTTGGGTCTGAACCACTAGGTGTCCGGAAACCACATGGCTCCGACTAAATCCAGATTCGAGCCGGGATAGACCACTAAGGCGGTAAAGCTCTCCCACATAACGCAGCTGCATTCCCAAGACTCGAACTCGAGACCTTGGTTAAGCTAGAACGGACCCGTACCATCTAATCTACGCACACGGTGGTAGATTTTCTATCAAAACTTCAAAACGCATAACAGAGCAAAGAAAGAACTGTGAGCTTTGTTTCCATTATTGAGTCAAGCAGGTGTGGGCTTTGATTTGGGTATTATGTTTTGCCACTCAAATGGAAAGCCAAATATTTTTTACCATTGGGCTTCATGATTTTAAATAATGACTATACAAATAAAGAAATAGAATTAAAAAAAAATTATATTAAAAAGGCTGTTAGCCAATCAAAAGTTAATAAAATATTAACAAATTTAATAAATATTATACTGTTAGTGGGCAAGTGGGTCCACATCCATCCTTACTAAGAGTCCAATTAAGATACAAAGATCACTAAGACTCCGATTAGAAACAAATATCTTTTTTTCATTATCTCTTTCTATTTTTCAGCTTTTTCAAATATCCCACATCCATCCTTATGGGCTGATTGTCGGGTCTGGCCATAATTTGCCACCTATAATACTCGGGTTCTGTTTGAATGTGGCTTAAAGAAGCAAATAAAATTAGTTTGCCCACCCAAATATGGGTCACATTAGATCGGATTGAAGGGTTTATGTTGGCAACCTACTAGCCCAACCCGGCCAGACCATTCTTTAATCGGATTGACATTGATTAAAGGGTTAAATGGACCTTGACATTCCAACCCTAACCCATTTAAATAAAAATAAATAAATAAATAAAATCATCCGCATGTCATAATTCAAATTGAGAATCCCAGAATCAGCTTGAAATTAGATTCCGAGTATAGGGTTGATTTTAGAATCAGAATCTTTAATCACCCTCAAAATCTGACCGAAACAACCCATCTCTTATTAAATAATTTAATTACGGCCAGAATCAGAATCTAGAATCCCAACCAAATGCCCCTTAAGAATATAAAATATAAGATTCCAATTAGAAATACATATCTTCTTTCATTATCTCTTTCTAATAAAAATAAGATTAAAAAAAAAAAAAAAGATAATTTCTAAAATCCGTCACTTTTGATTACACGCAAAATAAAACATTTATATAGGCGTATTTATAAATTCCAAACATATTAAAAGAGTTCTAATCCAATATCCATAAAAAAAAAAAAAAAAAAAGACTTAAAAACACTAGGATACACCCAAATACCACAATAAGAAAGTAAAAAAGTAGTGCTTAGTTCCTATTGTCCACAATAAGCAAATAATTTGTTTTTTTAAATAAGATTAACACATATAAATTCAAATTATGCACAACGTTACAGATACTTAAATAAAAATTTAACTATGTAAATTTCAAAGAAATAATAAAGAAAAGACAAATGACAATGAATACAACAAAGTTTTACACAGCCATGCTGCTAAACCATCTGAGTTTAAATGGTTTGACTTGGGTTTATATAGGCTGACAAGTTGATAAAATAAACTTGATTGGGATGTAATTTTTCACACTAAATACGAGAAAAAAAAAAAAAAAACAAACAAACCCTAAATACAAGAAGATAGAGAAGTCTCACCTCATTTGTTATTGCTTCTTGAAAAAAATACGACTCCTTGCTTTGGGATGAATCAGGACAGATATTCATAAAATTGACGAGATGATGTATGATATACACGACGGATTTCAGGGATATGCCTAACCTTTGGACGATTTTCTTCTCCACGTAGATGCTCTATCAGCACACCACACCCATTTCGTAGTGCCAGTTTCTGGAGATTCCTAAGGTGTTTAATACCTTGGGTACCATCTTCAGTTGTCTGCAGTTACCCAGACATAGTTTTTCCAGACTTGGCATCACTCCTTCCATTATAACTATGTTACTTAACTGGGGGAAATTGTCCAAGTATAATGTTCTAAGTTTAAGGAAGCCTGCATTGAAGCTCAATTGCATCCCATCATATGTATTTGAAAGAAAAAGTTCCCCCAGATTGGGTAATGCTTCTATATGGGGAAGTAGATCTTCACTGAGTCGGGACCAATGCAGATCCAAACTGACAAGGTTTCGAAGAGAGCGAAACCAGCGAGGCACCTTCTCCATTTTCCCAATTAGATTAAGTGTTTGAAGACGGGGAGGAGGTTCCGATACGGCATCCATACCAAGAGTTTCTTCATCTTTTGCCATAACAAATAGGTGGTGGAGGAGATCCATTTTTCGGATTGAGGCACATAACTCCACCTCGTCCACTTCTCTCACCATTGAAATCCCAAACCTTCTTAGTTGTGTCATGTTCCCGATTTTTTTAATTATGTCACCTTTCGCTTCAATGCAGGTTAGAACTTGCAAGTTCCTTAAATTCCATATCTTTGTGGAAACTTGTGCCCCGGTAGTATACTTGTCAGTGATACGAAGTTCATAAGTACAACAGTAGATCATTAGATGCACAGGTTTTTTAACTTTGTTATTCCATTCGGGAGTACCCTCACTTGAGTATCCCTCATGTCCAAGGTCTGTAGGTTTCCTAGTCTTCCTAAGTGTCTTGGGAGCTCCTTAACCTTTGTTTTTCTTAAGTTCAAATACCTTAGACTGAATAAATCACATAATTCATCAGGTACCCTATCAATGGGCACACCTTGCAGATCCAGGACCCTCAAGAGTTTAAACCCAGATGGTAACATATCTGAATTCAGGGGGTCAGTAATGAAAACAAGGAGAGATCGTAATCTTGAGAAGCTTGTGTCATAATGAATTTTTCTATCACTCAGGTGCATTGACAAGCGACGCGGTGCACCACCATTTTCTTTTGATTCTTTCCCATCATATATTGCAAAAAAATTATCCCTTTCTGATATTGAAAGAGCTATCTCACGCATGAGA
>JAUPMG010128977.1:0-11543 GCA_031762675.1 Pachysandra terminalis | reverse complement strand
AATTTTAGCTTTCTTGGGCAAGTATTCCAATAGTGTTCGTGGGATCTCAACAGCGAGTTGGTTGAGGTTCGCATCAGGTATTATAAGTCAAATTCCGACACCGGAGCCGAAAGTTATGCCCATTTGATGTTTCAATATGCGCGGTGCATTTTATTTCGATCCAACGCTTCTAAATGAGCATATGCGGTCACCTCTACTACATCAGGTGGGCTATGACACCCAAATATATTATGAGGTCCTGAGGAGGATCGGTCCTATGGATGATTGGTTCCGAGGAGGATTGGTCCCGAAGAGAATTGATCCCGAGGAGGATCGGTACCAATGATGATCGGGCAGTAACTCCCCAAAGCAAGAGAATGATAGTGTTTACTAGTCCTGTGGGACTAGTACAGACTCAAATCCCAAGAGAAAGGAGGCGTCAAAAGCATATTCCAACTCTGTGGGAGTTGGTACGGGCATCGGAAGCAGGCTCCAAGTAGATGAGGTGGCACAAGGTAAATAAAATATTTATTTATTACTGTGATAATATGATCAGTGCTGTTGAACTACCAGCACGCATTTGATGCCAAAAAAAAATCAGGGGCATGACGTCATTGATGGCGTCATGCCAATTCGGGCACTGTAGCGCCCAAGGCAAAAAAAAAAACTCAGGGGAATGACATCATTGATGACGTCATGCAAATCATGCTGAAGATCGAGGCAAAAAAAAAGTATCAATCCTGCTAACTGATACTATTGTTGGTATCAGTCCTATCAGGCTGAAACTACAAGCTGATACTGCAGGCTGATACTACAAGCTGATCCTGCAGGATGATACTACAAGCTGATCCTGCAAGCTGATACTGTTGCTGGTATCAGTCCTATCAGGTTGACACTACAAGCTGATCCTGCAAGCTAATGCTCCTGCTGGTATCAGTCCTATAAGGCTGATACTGCAAGCTGATACTACAAACTGATACTGCTGCTGGTATCAATTCTACCAATCCTCATGCAAGCAGAGGTAAAAAAAAGAAGTGACGTCAAAGCCTCTTTTTGACGTTAAAGAGGCTTTGATGCAGTGAAGGGCCATGTAGGACTTGAATGCCCCAACTTTTTTGTGGGTTCTCTTGGCATCTCCTTTGACTTTTGAGCTGTTGGGGCGAAAACATTGTATGGCCTGAAATATAGATCCAGTATAAATAAATTATATTGGGATTTATTTTTAATACATAATTTAAAATAAATAATAAAATCTCTTTGAGGTCTAAAGAGTCCTACATTTGAAATTTTTAGAGAATATACAAAAGAGGTGGCTTTGACGCCTAAGACACTAAAAAGAGTCATGACGTCAACATTGACCCTGTATTTAATGCCTTAGCACAAGTCAAATAAAAAAAAAGAGGATAAATCCCTTTGACGCGTGGGATTTAATGTAAGATGTACAATCCCCTTTGACGCAAGATGTTCGACCCCTTCGACACGTGGGATTTGATGTAAGACGTACAACCCTTTGACGTAAGACAAACATCTCACATATAGGTATTTTAGAACACCTCTTTGACGCGCGTCAAAGGCTTTATGTCATAATGAGAGTTTTTACTCTTTGATGCGTGTCAAAGGCTCTAATGTTATAATAAGAGTTCACGATCAGTTCCCGTGAGGATCAGTTTCTGTAAGGATCAGTTCTTGTGAGTATTAGCTCCCGTGAAGATCAGTTTTCGTGAGTATCAGCTCCAGTGAGGATCAGTTTTCGTGAGTATCAGCTCCAGTGAGGATCAGTTCTCGTGAGGATCAGTTCCGACAATAATAGCAGTTTCAGAAAGATTAAAATACGGTAACAGCCAAAAACAAAAAGAAGATTGATCCCGTGAGGATCAATTCCGATGATAACAGCAGTTCCATGAAGATTAAAAAAAAAAAAAATTGGTCCTGTGAAGATCAGTTTCCGTGAGGATCAGTTCCCGTGAGTATCAGCTCCCGTGAGGATCAATTCCCGTGAGGATCAGTTCCGACAATAATAGCAATTTTAGGAAGATTAAACTGCGGTAACAACAACAAAAGAGAGAAGCAGAATTCTTAATCTTTTGTCAGCACGATAAAGCTAATATATGCACCAACAGTATAAAACCAGTCCAAGGATGAATATTACCGGTGCTAGAACCTTACGCCAAGCAGGTGTGGTGGCATCAAGTAAATATATTGTTTATTTATTTATTTATTTTTAAATAAGTAAGTCCTGTGGGGACTACTACCGCAGTCCCTAGACCCCAGAAGTAGAGAAGTCGTCAAAGGCAGTCGTCATCCTGCGGATGAGGTGGCACCAAGCACTACCATTATGATTTATTATTAACAAGTCCCGCGGGGACTAGTGTATGTACCAAAGCCCAAGAATAAAAGAGGCAGTATCAAAAGCAGAGCCTAGGCCTGTGGGATTGGCCCTAGTGGCGAACAATATATGCTGACAATGACCATCATATTACAACATGACTACGGTGGAATGCCAATTTAGAGATGCGCCTCTATACTTCATGGCAGGATGCCTATACACCACAGCGGGATGCCAAATAAGATATGCGTCTCTATACTACATGGCGAGATGCCTATACACCTTGTCGGGATGCCAACTAAGAGATGCATCTCTATACTACATGGCAAGATGCCTATAAGGAAGTTCCCGAGATGCCAACTTAGACATCCATATCTATATTCCAAGGCGGGAGGCCAATACACTACGGCGGGATGCCGACTAAGAGATGCGTCTCTATACTACATGGCGGGATGCCAATATCCCACGGCGGGATGCCGATTTAGCATCTCTATACTCCATAGTGGGATGCCAATACTCCAGGGCGGGATGCTAACTAAGAGATGCATTTCCACACCACACCAATACTCAAGGGCAGTTATCGTCGTGCAGTGACAATGTTAGTCAAACTATACCATGACCACGCCAATATCTTGAAGATGATCGTCGCGGTCAGGGGGACTAAAATGTAGATATGAAAAATGGTAAGGGTAAATAGCCCAATAAGAGACCGCCACGTGTCAAGATTATGACCGACACGTAGCAAGATCCCCACTGATACCTATGGGTATAACCCTCGGAAACTTCTTAAGGAAGAACCCCGGTCGGTTCGAGGAATCGGTTCAAGGAATATACGACTAAGTCATAGATATAAAGAGAAGGTAGTGCGCTACCGGGATGACCCTTTTATTACATAAATCACACGATGATCAACACTACAATGAATATGCAATGATGCTGATATCAACAGGTACTCTGCAACGGGATGCGAGACCCCTTTACAGCAGAATGCCGATGCAGAAATATTTCTCAAGTAATACTCGAGGGCGCCCACCTGTGATGGGACAGCCCCTCAGGTTTTTGAGAGTTCCACTTGTGATGTGACATCCTTTCAAGTCATACTTGAGGGCGCCCACCTGCGATAGGACAACCCCTTGAGTTCTTGAGAGCCATAGAGGTAGTGCGCCTCACATTTACCAAATCACACGATGATCAACACTACAATGAATATGCAATGATGCTGATATCAACAGGTACTCAGCAACGGGATGCGAGACCCCTTTACAGCAGGATGCCGATGCAGAAATATTTCTCAAGTAATACTCAAGGGCGCCCACCTGTGATGGGACAACCCCTCAGGTTCTTGAGAGTTCCACTTGTGATGGACATCCTTTCAAGTCATACTTGAGGGCGCCCATCTGCGATAGGACAACCCCTTGAGTTCTTGAGAGCCATAGTGGTGCGTCTTACGTTTACCAAAGAGATGCGTCTCGGTGAACACATCGAGATGAATTTACACCCGAAGGGGAATAACAGCCCTGGATGACGTAAGACGTCGGTACGTCGATATGAATTTACACCCGAAGGGGAATGATAGCCCTGGATGATGTAAGACGTCGGTACGTCGATATGAATTTACTCCCAAAGGGGAATGACAGTCCTAGATAATGTAAGACGTCGACACATCGATATGAATTTACACCCGAAGGGGAATGACAGCTCTGGATGATGTAAGACGTCGATACTATCCTCCGTCTAAAGCAATGCTCGATGACGTCGTAGGCAATATTATCCTCTGTCTAGGGCAATGCTCGATGACGTTGTAGGCGATACTATCCTTCTTCTAGAGCGATGCTCGATGACGTCGTAGGCGATACTATCCTTCTTCTAGAGCGATGCTCGATGACGTCGTAGGCGATACTATCCTCCATCTAGAGCGATGCTCAACGACGTTGAAGGTGATACATACCTCTATCTAGAGCAATGCTCAACGACGTTGAAGGTGATACATACCTGCTTCTAGAGCAAAGGTCTAAGACATAGAAGGTGATACTACCTCCGTCTAGAGCGATGCTCTAAAACGTAAAAGGTGATACTACCTCCGACTACAGGGAACCTCGACGACATAGAAGGTCACACAGTCTCGAAAGTACTAAGGTTTGAGGACCTCGAAAGTACTAAGGCTAGTAGCATTGATGGCGTCATGACTAGACAGTCTCAACAATGCCAAGGCTAAACAGTTTTCATTACCACGAATATCTATTGATCGCCAACACCCATATCAAGGTGTCATAAGGCTCGCCAACACTCGGCCGTATTTGGGGTTATAGGCCATGTCACGGTCTCTTAGTGGCAAACCTGTAATTATCCAAACGACTCGTGATTGGTCCACCTAAAAGACTAGGGTACATGATGCATACTACCCCAGGTGAACGTTTTAACCACCATCAAAAGCTGTGGTTATGAATTCTAACTATAGTTAACTCTCTTCAAAAAGCTATAAATACTGGCTCACTTCCCTCATTCGAGACGATGATGAAAAAAGTGGAGAGACCTTTGCCAAAATTACCAAATCTTGAACTATGTTTGACTCGATCCCTGTTTGGGTACGTAAGCAGCCTGCAGAAGGTTCAGTCATAATCTCAATTAGAGCACTAGGGGTTGGACAAGTTCTAACACCTTGACCCATTAGCTCCCTTAGCCTGGTTCGACCGGTGTTAGACGGTCCACTAGTTTGACTTTTTAGTTCTTTTAGAGATGGGATACGGTCACTCGTTGATTTAGGTTCTCGTGGATCAGTAATATCACACTTGGTGACTATTCAAAAACACCCACTACAATAGATTAGTTAGTTTAATTTCCGGAATTTGTAATACTAAAAGAACATTGTGATTATTAACTTATATTTTATTAGAACTTTGTATTATACTTCTGCTTATGTCCTTATATTGCTTGCCACTCCAATAGGGATATGGGATGAGAGTCACAATCCGACCCGGTTGTGGATCCACGGATCTAAACTGGTTTGGGTCGTGACAAACCTATCAAATCAGCACGTTTCAAGCACAGAGGGCTAATGATGATGATTCAATTTGTAAATTGAAGTTAATCCAATGGCAAAATGCCACATGGCAGCATCAATTATATTGATTTCTCTTAATTTGGAGAACCTCTCCTTAGATTTTTTTCATTCAAAGTTCATCCCTTCAGATTCGAGCAGAGCTCAACCCACACAAGGAACAACCCTTGTTAAGGTAAGGGCCCCATCGTGGGACATTCCCTCGAGTAGCAAATAGCGGTTTGTCAGTGTTGAGACCATCTCTTACCCCGTGAGAAGAGCCCAACCTGAAAGACGACCAACCCCAGTTAAGGTATGGGCCCCATCGTGGGACGTTCTCTCGAGCTACCAATGGGCCCTTCCAGCAATGGGACAGCCTCTCACAGAGCTTGCCCGAAAGAGGGCCAACCCCTATTGAGGTGAGGACCCCATCGTGGGATGTTCCCTCGAGCTACTAACAGGGGCTTGCCGGCATTAGGACAATCTCTCACCATTCCGAGTGTTACGACCCGAATTCTAGGTTATGGTTCACGAACACATGAGCATAGGCCGAGGATTCTAGGCATGACTCTCACCCCCTTCTCCAAACACACAACCCAAGGGGAAGGCAACCTCTAACAATAAAACATTATATCCAAACAAAACTCAGAGAATCAATAGCAGAAGAAAAAATAAATATAAACATAATTTAAACTGATACAAAGTTTAAATATATCAAAATAGACCATAAATAAAAAAAAAAAAGGGCTGAAGACACAGCCCAACCAAAGAGTACATCTACTCTAAGCAAAATACACAGAGTCCAAAAATAGCAGGTGCACAAAAGAAAACCAAGTCTTCTTGTCACTGCCTCCAAGTCATCCTGGTATCCGCCACAACATCTCTAACTAGGTCACCTGAAATGTTAGAAGCCAGAAAGGCCTGAGCTACGCGCTCTGCAAGTACAATGTACTAACTAAGATTCACACACTCAATTACACATCCATGAATGCATGCCATGCCATGAATAAATGCAATGGTTTGTTCATTAGATGCAATGACATGAACAAGTAAATTACTAGCCAATCATGATGACCATTACAATCACATGAATGCAATGAATGTGATTGGGTATTGGGGTGTGGGATGTCCACATGATCCCACTACGCCAACATGCATCACTACTACGGAATACATGAACCACACAGGGTTAAGGTCGACAGTTGATCCTGTGTTTACAACACAATCACAGGGAGTCGCAACTCTTGGACGGAACACTACCTCCACCTGGATCGGGAGCCAAACAACCTCTATCACGAGGGTGGTTCCGAGGGCATCATCTCCGTGAACCTCCCTCCATGGCACATCACCGGACTCCACACATACCAATCAAATTACTCTCTATATATACAATACAATATATAGCTATCCTCGAGCTCTTGGGGTAGCTAATCCCTCACCCATAAATCAATCTTTGATTTATACAAATATAGTCCCTTACTGGGACACCAGAGATCTTGTCTCTCATTTGGCACTCACCTCGAAGTCCAAGTATACTCACGTCATCCATTGGTCCTTCTATAGAGGAGCCAAGGTTAGTCCAGGGTCTGGGTCTCACACAGGGACCCACAATGCATGCATGTCCTTTTAATGCATGGAATTAACATTCAACAACATGGTATGCATAAAATAATCATAATTGCATAACATGATCTATTCAATCCATATTGAATCATACACATCTATACATATACAGGAAAACTAAATAAATAAATAACTAATACACTTTACACATGTCCATAATCGCATTCAATCCTCACAGAATTAACCATTGTTTACAATTACTACGGGTCATGCATACGAATAAGTGGTTCATGTTTAAACCTATCCGGTTTTCACAACACTTCTCTATCTAAGACCTCAAAAGCATACAGTGTTGATAAATTGTACAAGAGTGAAGATACTCAATATTAAAGGTTCATACCACATTCAAACTATAAAGATCAATAATCATTTCAATAATTTCATAGGACTTAACATCTAAAATTTTTGGATGTCAAACCCTACCCTCAAATCTCTCTCTCATTATGCCTTAAACGCCCCCATCGACGGGTGCCATCGGTGGACCGACGGGTCCACCAACCAAGTCTATACATGAATAAAAAGGCTCCTCGGTGGGCCTCGTCGGTGGACCGACGAGTCTACCGACGCCGCCAATGGGTTCCGTCGGTGGACCGACGTATCCACCGACTAAAGCTCCTAAGGTCCAAATGTCTGTCGGCAGATCCTGTCGGTGCCACCGACGAATCTACCGTCGCCCGTCGATGGGTGTCATCGGTGGACCGACGAGTCCACCGACAGAAATTCCCAAATTCAACAGTCCCTGTCGGCGGGTCCCATTGGTGGACCGACATGCCACCAATAAAGTCCCCTCTATCACGACCCGAATTCTAAAGCGTGTCTCACCCTCACGTGAGCATGGCTTTAGAACTCCAAGCCAGACTCTCACCCACTTATACTCCAAACGTATACTCACAAGGGGTAGAAAACCACAATAAAATAGAGAATCCTACGACAATATAGGATGCGCAGCGGAAATAATCATATAACATGTAATAAAAAGAGATAACTTGTATCAAGCATAAAATCCCAAATAAGATTCCTCACGCCTTAGAAGGGCACAGGTGAGGAAACAAGATAAAACCCTAATACAAATATAAAATGACTGTAAAAGGAGTCAACATGCTCCTACACCCCAAACTCGCTCAATACATACAGACCGATGAATAAATAATCAAAAAGAAACTACAATAACGCCCATACAGACCGATGAATAAATAATCAAAAAGAAACTACAATAACGCCACGGTCTCCTCTTCCACCTTAGCATCCTCTGCCACAATCCACGTCCTGCCTATAGTGCTCCCCTGAAATGTTAGGAGCCAAGAAGGCTTGAACTACACGCTCAGTAAAATACAATGTGCACATACAATGTAAATACTAGGATAACCGTGTATGCATGGGATGCCATGATAGATGCAAGGTTCGTTCATTTATATGCAATGACATGAATAGTTCAATATTGACTCAAAAATTGGTCTAAGCAATCACGTAAATGCAAATGCATGTCGTTGATATTGTGAAGTGGTATGCCCACGCCAGATCCAGACTGCAACACCGCATATCCAAATCATGGATATACGGCCCCTTTCAGGCTTAGGATGCCTCGCAGATTCTGTGTACAACACAGTTTTAAGGGAGTTTCAACCCTCGGGAATTCATGACCAGCCTTTATTTTTATCGAGGACACACCATCTAAACAGGATAGTCCAAGGCCATCATCTTCTTGAACGATCTCCATGGCACGATACCCACTCGTAACTACCAATCGAATTGCCCTCTATATATATAGGTATCCTTGGGCTTTTGGGGTAGTTAATCCTTCACCCTTAAATCATTTTGATTTATAAGTACATATAGTCCCCCATAGGACGCCAGAGGTTTTATCTCTCCTTTGGAACTCTTCTTAGAGCCCAAGTATCCTCATGTCGCCCTTTCGTCATTCTCAAAGGAACTAAGGGAAATCTGTGGTCCAAAGTCCTGATAAGGACTACACATGCATGTATGGCCATTAAATGCAAGACATTAGCAAACAGACTAAATGTATGCACAACCATAATTAACATTTCTAAACATGCTTCAATCATTCAATAAATATGAAGTGAAAGCATAATATAAAGCCATGCAATCATAGTCAACTCAAGGCATTTATCACACTTGAAACCCCCTTAGAATCTCAGTTAAAATCCCTCGTCGGCGGGTCCCTTCGGTGGATCGATGTACCCACCAACAGGGCTCAAAATTACTCTGTCGGTGAGTTCGTCGGCGTACCGACGTACCCACCGACGCCCATCGGCGAGTGTCGTCGGTGCTGCCAATGACTCACAGACCCTCAAATGTGGAATTTAAATCTTCATTAGCGGGTCCCGTCAGTACCACCAACGGATCCACTGACGCCCATCAGCGAGTGTCGTCGGCGAACCGACCACAAACAACCAAATTTACACACTCCCTGTCGACGAGTTCATCGGTGGGCTGACATATCCATCGACAGGGCCACTCTGCACCAAAATTCGTAGGCGAGTCCGTCGGTTCCACGGACGACCCACCGACAAGGTACAAAAAGGAAGTTTCGACGGTTAGTGTCCTCGGTTGGCATTTCACCAATCGACATCCATCGGCGGGTTCGTCGGCGGACCGACAGACCCGCTGACAGACGCGATTTCTGGGTTTTCGCCCAGATTTCGCACATCTGTCTATCTAATTCACAAGTTCCACCTAGATTAGTGTTTTCTGGGCAAAATAGTTCTAAAAATACAAAAGAAACATGATGAATCATTACACATACTAATTCCAAAACAAACATGAGCATTCAATTTGAAAATCAAACAAGAAACATTATTCAAATACCCATTTCAGCAACCTAAAAACATGAAATCTATTCTCCATCCAATTATAGATTCAACAAGATATCAGATGAACCATACACCGACATTCACATGATGAGCATTTCAAACATTCAATGAATCAAAAATGTTCAAATAAAATCTCAGAAATCCCAAGAGAATACACATTGAATGCACACAATGCATTTACCTAGCACAAGCAAGTCCTTGTTTCACGAAAATCTGGGTTGAAGCTTTGGTTCCTTGCTAATCCACTTCTTCTTCCCATATTCCTTAGAGTTCTTCAAGTCTCTTCTTAGCCAAAAGACAAATGAGACAAGGGTTAGAGTCTAAAACCCTATTCTCTAAGGAGAATTGATCTCAGCCCTTCATTAGCCCTTGCATGGGAGAGTGAATCTCAATTATCCAAGCTCATTAAAGAGTGGGGCGAATGTGTTAGACATGAGTATACAACAAGTGTCCTCAAGAGATAGCCACTAATTGCCAAAACACCCACAAGAACCCAAAAATAACATAAACGCCCCAAAGGGAAAAGGAAACAAAATTGAGGGGCGTTATAGCCTACCCTCCTAAAAAAAGGATTTCGTCCTCGAAATCAACATACCTGATCCTCAAAGAGGTAAGGATACTAGCGACGGATGTGCTCCTCTAACTCCCACGTGGCATCTGACTCGTCGTGGTGACTCCACTAGATCTTCAACATCGGGGTCACTTTGGAGCGCAGTACTCTGTCCTTGCGATCTAGAATCTTCACCGGGGTTTCTTTATACGTGATGTCCTCCCGGATGGATATGGTCTGCCAATCAATGATGCTCGTAGGGGAGGTGGTACTTCCACAGTATAGACATATGGAATACGTTGTGGACTTGGGATAAATCTGCCGGTAGGAGTAGTCTATAAGCAACTTCCCCCACTCTCTTGGTGATCTCGAATGGTCCCATGTACCTTGGTGCTAACTTGCCTTTCTTACCGAATTGGAATACTCCTCTCATCGGTGAGACCTTGAGGAATACCCAATCGCCCACTTCAAACTCCAGTTTGCATCTTCTGGTGTCGGCGTAACTCTTGTATCGGCTCTGTGCTATGAGAAGTCAGTCTCTAATCACCTTAATCCTCTCGGTAGTTTCTAGAATGACGTCAAGCCCGATGACCACGGATTCTCCTCCCTCATTCCAACATAAGGGTGATCTGCAGAGTCTTTCGTACAGTGCTTCGAAAGGTGCCATGCCGATGCTAGCTTGATAACAATTGTTGTAGGAGAGTTCCACCAACGATAAGTGCTCTCTCCAAGATCCTCCGAAGTGTAAGACACATTCCCTTAGAATGTCCTCAAGAATCTCGTTCACTCTTTCTGTTTGCCCGTCCGTCTGTGGATGATAAGCCGTGCTGTAGTTTAGGGTGGTGCCTAGTGCCTTTTGTAGACTCTTCCAAAGCCGAGATAATAAGTGTGAATCTCTATCAAAGACGATAGTGATTGGTACCTTGTGAAGTCTCACAATCTCCTTGACGTATAGCTTGGCCAAGTCCTCAGTAGTAGCAGTCGTGTGACTCGAAATGAAGTGTGCAGATTTGGTGAGGCGATCAACGATGACCCAAAGCATGTCTTGACCTAGCCGTGTCCACGGTAATCCAACGATAAAATCCATGGAAATATGCTCCTATTTCCACTCTCTTGTCATGACCCAAACTTAAAGGAAATTCAAGTGGGAATCCCTTAGGTTCAAACCGCGACTCTCACCCCATATCCCTATGGGAG
>JAUPMG010128945.1:0-11543 GCA_031762675.1 Pachysandra terminalis | reverse complement strand
CCAGCGCATAGGCGCGGCCTAGTGCATAAGCGCGGCCCAGGCGCACGGGCGTGGCCCAGCGCGTTGCCCAGACGAGGCCCAGTGCACCTGGAGGTTAGTAGATTCAATTTCCCCATATGATTATTTATGCTATTTAGATTCATTCCATAAATATTCAGTTCTAGGTTTCTAACACTTCTGGCATAAATTGCTATTATACAACTGTTCTCAAGATGCTTATTCAAATCGAGAATGGGAGGGCAAATCAAGAACGCGGGAAAGTAGGCTGCGGCTACAATCCGACAACGATAAATGCTCAAATCCGAACCGATGTGACCTCAAAAGTTGCCTTGTACAAGTCTTCCCAACTAATCACCTCTCTCTCTCACTCTCTTTTACTAAAGAATCTTTGTAGATATAATTCTGGAGCATAATAGATCTCTTACTATAGTAGTCTCACTCTAGCATTTGTTCTCCTCTTAATGGCCTAAGCTTCTTAGGCTTTATATAGGCAAGGGAGAATCTTTAGGATGGTAATAATTGTCACAATCATTCTCATTTGTAAACGTTTTTGAATTAAGTCTCTCATTAACATAGTGGCAACCAAATTAATAAGCGTGTCGGTCGAATTAATGTCAATGTAGCGGTCAATTTAATGCGCCTCTTATTAATGGAAACTCATTAATTGCAAATCATGAAGTAATACCTTGTTAGTGCCTGAGGTCGTCGAACCGTAGGTCAACGTGTCGAGGTTCGACTCGGCCACCGACGATAACCGATCTCTTGTCAACACACCTTAAGGATTGCCAAAAACCCCTCTGACGGGCTCTCACCCATGACAGAGATCTCCTCTTCGAAGAACTCGTACACACAAGAAATAATAAGTTGGTCACGTTGTATCAAGCGCGACTGTCAATTTGGTCTTCTCATTCCATGTTGGGGATTCATACATACAAAAATCAGGTATTTTAGGACCTCCGAGAGCACTGGGAGAGTAAAAAATGGGGCCCAACAGACATGGATTGCTACAACAACACCTTGTCGAGGCCCTCTATTGGGGTCCAGGCGCTGAGGCCTTTTGGCTTGGGCGCCCACCCACGTCAGGGTAGCTGGGACCCTAGCATCTGTCTGGCCAGAACCTCGACATTTATCAATGTGTTCGTCGAGCCCAATCTCAATTTGACGAAGCATTTTGCCAAATTTGTTCTTTCTTTTATTGTAACTCTATTGGGTGAAGTAACCATCATGGTTCTTCTCATGACATTTGCCGAAGAGTTCGAGACATCAAATGGGCTCGTCAAAATCTCAGTTCGTTCACCGGGGATGCTCAACGAACCTGATTTGGCTAAATTAACAAAATTGCTAATGTCTCAAATCTCGATTTTATGCCAACTTGGCAATCCAATAGGTAATGACGTGGCTCAGGGCTTGCCATATCACCTCATTATGCTAGCATGACATTTTTTGCCTAAAATAACCATCAACATTAAGCCCCCTTTGCCGATGGCGTTTGTAGAACGCCGGGGTAAAACGCCAAGATCATTTTTGGGAAAAAAAATACCTTAAATCAACTATTCTCAAAATTTTCATTCTCTTATCTCATTATACTTAATAGTATGGTTCATTTATTACCATGAGATCATCCCAAGTACTTGTGTGGAAATCGAAGCCTTGCTGATGCAAGTGATATGACGACATTACTCATTTTTCCTTTTATGTATGTCGGAAGAGATATGCTCATCCCACAACTCATTCTTCACTTTTCATGCTCACTTTCGATAATGATGTGGATTCATCTTTTATAATAAACAACGCACCATCTTCTGCTCCCTTGCATCCAAGTTATCTCTTCTAGCCATTCGACAAGGCTTATTTCTTCGTAATCATTTTTGTCGATCTTGTGAGTCTCGATCGTATTTTGCTATTATCACCATTGAAGTTGTATCTGCTTAAAAGGCTATGGTCATAAAATACATGGTTGTCAGTCTAAAGATTCGTCGCTCTTATAGATCCGACGCCATACACAAATTATTGACTGTCTTTAGGTGTCATCGTCTGAAATTCTAGCACAATAGAAAATGTGGTTAGCTATCTATAGGATCGTCGCCCTCATAGATCAGACGCCATACACAAATTCTTGGATAGATTTGCGGGCATATCATTGCAGTAGAAAATGTGGCAATATGTTCAAAGGACCGTCATCCTTTCAGATCCGACGTCATACACAAATTCTCGACTAGCTTTGCCATAAAAAATGAGACTATCGGTGCAAGGGTCGTTGCCTTGCCGAGCTTGATGCCATACACAAATTCTCGTCTCTCACTCTCTTTATGCTGACAAACTCTCATTTTGTTTGCCGCGGTCTCATTATAAGCACAACAGACTCCATGACGGCTTCCGTTAGGACTTACATTTTTTACTTGGCCTCCTCATGGAAGAGGTGCTTCGTCACATATCACATTTGTGGCCTTACTCCATTGTATAGGCGGGCTTACTCCACTCTCATAATAGTGATGAGCTCAATCCTCCTTGGACGCCCATCGTCGAATCTCACAATGTTTGACATTCATTACCTCGTTGGATGATGTTTTTTTTAGAATCTCACAGTATTGACGCACATCACCTCGTCTAATGATGTTTGTCGAAATATCGCAATACTTGACGAGCCGTGTTTCTGTGGCACTGTTAGAATCTCGTGTCTTCTTACATACTATGTTGTAGAGTTGGGATTAGCCAAGGTTCAATAGGCTCATGACGAGGCGGCCGAGTGATATTCTGCCAACAAGCATCAGGCATAAAAATTGAGTCGGTAACTAAATCATGTAACAATACAACTCAAGAATCGAGCACGAGATACTTGGTAGGTTGGCTAGGGATAGCTTCAACCTATTGGTATAGATGACTTTGGGCTTTCCTCACCAAGCTCTATCATGCCATCTCTTGTGATACCAAGTTCTGCAATGCAATGTTGCCTTTGTCAAATCTCACTGTAAGGACAAATCTCTCTTCATGGGATGACCTTTATCAATATGTCATATTTAACGTTACCTTGTCGCACTAGACAACCTTCATCAAATGTCATACTATTGACGAGTTTCGCCATACAAAGCGACCTTATTCTAATCTCATTCTTCTTTTTCTCTCTTTTCAGTTTTTTTTCTTTCTTCTTTTTTTGCTGCATTTGTCATTATATATGATACATTTACATTATTTTCTTTTATTATTGAAAGCACCCGTAAGAACGATGGCAACCCCCTTATAGAAATCAGGATAGAAAACAAAAGGACTATTTGGGTTTGATAGTCGCTACCAATCATGAGCTTTTCGAATAATGAGCTTAACAAAATAACATTAAGCAACATTTCATTTTTCAAATAGTTTGAATTAATATTTAATTAAATATATTATTAATATTAAATTATTAGTACAAAATAACACATTATTTTAACCAAAAAAAAAACATTTTAATGTCACTTTCAAAACTTTGTCAACACCAAGGGGGAATTGCAAGAACCATGACGGCAACGGGTTTGGTCCACTTTTGATTTTCACAAGCTTTATCTTGATCCTTAATCGGGTGGATAGTTAGGTATGTGTATGGGTCGTGGTGTTAGGAGGCAAGGATAGCGATTACATGTCTACTAAAAGAAAAAGAAAAGAAAAAAAACAAAAGAAGAAACACTGACCATTCATATATCACCTTCAAGCACCTAATGGTAGATAAATTAGTTTATCACGCACTTGAAAGTAGGGTTTACAAAATTTGACCCAATCCGTTTAACCCGTCTGAATCCACCCGGTCAGCATTCAGGCGGGGTTAGGGTTGAGGTTCTTCAACCCCCACTAATGAATGATTTGGATTTAAGTTCAACTTCTTCAACACATGTAACCAATTTCAATCTGATTGTTAAGAAAGGATTCAAGAGAACAAGAATACAAATCAAAACGCACAAGACGAACGATTTATATTGTTCGACTAAGGTGCTTATAATCACGGATTCACACCAAATTCAACTATGTTCAAAAGCTCTAAAAAAGTATTACAAGACAATGACGAAAAATATGATAAATACCTCATCTTTAGCGCTAGCAAACAACCATATAAAACTACTATTTTACCCTCGAGGGTGCGGAGTGTAGCATCAGTCTCCACATCAATCTGTTTAACCCATTTGAACCCACCTAGTACTCTGGCAGGTTTGGGTTGACGTTCTTCAACCACCAATGAATGGGTTGGATTTAAGTTCAACCTCTTCAGTCTCCACATCAATCTGTTTAACCCATTTGAACCCACCTAGTACTCTGGCAGGTTTGGGTTGACGTTCTTCAACCACCAATGAATGGGTTGGTTTAAGTTCAACCTCTTCAACGCATTTAACCCGTTCAAGTCTGGGGTTCGATTCTGCAAGGAGCTGTTTCACTAGATGCCACTGGAGGCTTACCCGGTCGTTAACTTCAGAGCCCCAAGGATTAGTTGTGGAGCGCACAAGCTGGCCCGGCCACCTAGGTTATCAAAAAAAATATATATATCTAATCTAATTGCTAATATAATAGTTAATATATCATACAATTTATATTTAGAATTACTTATTTATTATTTACCATCTCCAATCTGTTTTCTAGTTGAATTGGCTTGATACAGGAATGGCTGGTACCTGCAACCATTCTGTATTCCCTCTCATTTTGTTTTTAGGAAGAAAGTCTTAACTGAGAAAACTTTTCACTTTGGTCTAACCACCATCTTTTTGTTGTGCTTGAATGAGCCTGTCAGAACTGTCTAATCTACAAAACAGTCAATAGAAGTAGATCCTTGCAAGTGATTTTGAAAATTTGTGTTAATCACAACACTCATTTGATTTTCCAAAGAGAATCATCTTTTGTCATACATGTTTAGTCAGGAACAAAGGATGAGAACACAAATGCAGCCTTCATATTTTAGGACTAGATGGAATTGCAACTTCAGTCTTCAGTCGCTCTTCTTATCATCAACTCCTACTGAATTTGGCGCGTGATGTGAGATGCTGGATTCCTCTGCTACCTGCATATAGATGAATTATGTGTTTGAAAGATCATGTTCCACTGGGTTTTTACACAATTTGAGCCCAAAACAAGGCATTTCCTGTATCCGCAAACTGAACAGAATCTCACAGTAGACACAGAAAAACGTTGCTTTCATGGAATAGAAAATGCTGTGCATTATAAATTCAATCAACCAAACATTATACAGGTGACCAGAGAACTATCTATTATTTCATAGGAATAGAATAACAAAAATGAAATTAGCAAATTTCTTAGGGAAAACTTGAAATCAGATGACATCCTAATTGAAGTATAGAAATGAGTGAAAGAGGTTATTTTTATCACACAATAGAACTAGAGTTGTACCCTGAAAAGAAAGGGTGAAGGAGGAACAAAACAGACCTAACTCATTACTGCGTGGAGTGAGAGAGAGTGAGAGAAAGAGAGAGAGAGAGAGAGAGAGAGAGAGAGAGCATGAGAGCGTCAAACTTTAAAATGCCATCAAAACTCAAAAACAAAGCGCCTCCAGATTGCTAACACATGTTGTTATATTTATATAATAAATTAATTGATGACAGACATGTACAATAGGGGAGTGTGACTGACTTTTTCTAATTAAATTTACTATCACCATCAAAAGAAATCAATAAGTTGGTAATGTTAAAATTGTAACGTCATTTCATAAAATGATGAAATTCAGCATTTAAAATAACCTAAGTGGTATATGCATATGGCTTGCAGCTTTTATTTGCTGAAGCCATACCGAGAGGACTAATAAAAGTGGAGGAACGAAGAGAGTCTGTATTTAATATATTCATCTACCATTAAATGCAGAGCATGCAAATAACTTGCAAAAGTAGGTCTTAGGCGCCAGAGCCAAAAGATTTACATCTAATGCGTACATAACAAATACTAGTATTTTGATTAAACCATGGCATTCTTTGAAGAATGTTTTCCATACAGGATTTCAATATTTTATTTTTTTTATTAATAATGAAACTTGTATTAGAAAGGAGGGAATATAATGTACCCAAGAGGGTCACCCAAGTGGAACAAAACTAAAACTATATTAGAGAAGAACATAATCCACCAGCCCACTGGATCAATATCACCCAAACAAAATAGCCTCCAAGGGCAAGCCGGTACAGATGCCAGTCTCAAAGTTCTGCTTTGGCTAACCTAGCCACTACATTGTTAGCTAACCTTGGTACATGAAATAATGAGATATTCAACTTACCACACATAGCACGAGCCCACGAATAAAGTAAATAATCCTAAAAGAGCACCGTTATGACTCAACAAGCCAAGACACTACAGTGAATGCATCAAGGGACTAATGCTGGGTGCTTAGAAAATTGTATGTCAACGATCTAGAAACCACATTCCTGTTATTAGTTAGGTTTCATCAACATTAGCAAGAATGCCTCATCCGAGCAAATTGGGGTTTAAAATATGAATCCTATTCTACCATCTCGATATATCAAAAACCAAATAACCTAGCATAAGATTGAAATGATGGTTTACAATTCATACCATAAGAGATTTAGCAAAGTTTTTATGCTGCTAACATTCAACTGCAACCCTCCTTTATCTGGGCTTTTGGGACTGGTATTACACAAAAGATTTAGCAATTTAAAGTAACATTGATGGAATTTGTTTAGTTAGGTTTATGATATACAAAAGACAACATTAAAAGCTAATTTACTCCCGTAGAAGGTTGTCAAACCGTCAATTAAATCAAAATTGTAAGGTGCCACTTTGAACAAATCGTAATTATGAATCATAAATCATAAGATTTATAGTAATTTTACTATAAGTCGGATTCGGGGTTTAGGTTTTGGGACTTTTCTTAGGATTTGTTTTTTCTTCTAGGAACTTAAAATAAGCAAAGTATGATTTTCTATGTATATTAGTAATTTAAAAGTACCAAATGCTAAACAAAGAAGGATTAAACAAAAAAGGGAACTTTTTCAGTAAAAAAGGAAACTGGAATTTTTTGTGTTGAAGAGTCGAATCATTTTGAATAGCATAAATCATATGATTCAATTGTAAATTGTAAGATTTAATGTATGAATCTTGTGATTCAAACATAAACTGAATTTTTTATATGATTTGAATCAACCTAGGGTCGAGTTGAATTGAATTGTAAGAGTCATACAAAGAATCATATGATTTTAACAACAAAGCTGTAAGATTTAATGTATGAATCCTGAAATTCAAACATAAACTGAATTTTTTATATGATTTGAATCAACCTAGGGTCGAGTTGAATCAAATTGTAAGTCGTACGATGAATCATATGATTTTAACAACAAACTCCCAACTGTTTTCTTTCTTTCTTTTTGTTAGTAATACTAGTATTAATATAAAGACATATAAGGGAGAACCTACGATGTATGGAGAGTGTTTAGAAGGCTAGTGGACAAAACTGGCTGTCAGTTATGTGTGACTACACTATACATATACACAAGAAAGATTAAACACGAAAATTCCATTTCTCAAGGAAAACTTCAAAAGAGGTTCCCACAAAACTTTTTTAGAAGCGGAACAGTGACAGAGATATCTTAAAACCTGATGCCCAGCTTTCTTCATGCTGCCTTTCTTGTTGTCCAATAATTTGACATTTCTTTCCTCCTATATGCACCACTAAATTGCAAAGGATAAAGTTTTTTTATATTTTCTGTTATTCCAGTCCCAGATAGACCATCCTTCCATAAAATCTTAACTCCTAAGCACTATCCTAAGATTTGTCATTCCTTCATGTGCCTTACATGTAATGAATCAGCTAGGACTTGGGAACAATTCTTAATAGATGGACAACCATGAAAATTTATTTAGTGCAGCTGTCCAGACACAAAATGTAACCTCAGCACAGGTCAATAAATTTCACATAGCTTCAGAAGCAGGACAAAACGGCCTTGGGTACAAGGGCTCTCGAAATTGAACAGAATGAATAATGCCCCGTTGTTACTCCATATCCTACAACAAGTATCCGATTCTGCTATTACATTATGCAAGGAGTGTCACACATGTGATACTGCAGCCAGAATGTCAATCTCTGTCGAAGCCTCTTAAAGCTAATGCTCAAGGAGATAAGAGGAATCTGATCTCACCATGTACTCATAAACCAGCCTCTGTCACTTATGGTGCTTAAAGCTGGAGTAAGAGACAGTTTTACCACACAGTATGTCCTCCCAGAGGCAAATCCTGTTTCCATACCTCATTCTATATCTGACTCCTTTTTGAAAAGAGTCCAAAGATTACATTGTGCCGTTCCAAAACACCACGTTGCATGGACTTCCACGAATCCATGTGGCGGACATTAACACTATAACATTGTTAAACTCAACAAACTCTTATAAATAAACAAGGCAATTCATTAAATACAATATTGTTTTATCCAACATATCCTATAAATTTGATTATTTATTATCACATAATTTAAATATTCTACTGCATCACAAATCCTAATTTCATAAGTTTGTTGTACCCATTATTCCATACTTATGCCAGATTTTTTACTCATATTCATACAAATTATATGAAATCTAACCAAAAGATGACGGCATAGAACATGTTCAGTTGATTACCATCCCATCCCAGTTTTGAATCACCAAAATTTAATGATTAACAAGCACCTCAATAGGCATAAGAGGATTTGAGGACTTGAAAAAGGTGGCAAAAGCATTTTCAAATTAAACTTATATAAAAATTAATTTTAAATTTTAAGTTCTAAACTAATTTTATGTTCTCGTTGCGATTATAGGGTTAATTTTATTATTCACATTGGGTACTTTTTTTTTTTTTTTAATTTAAAAAACTTTGAAGGATGCCCACAAATTTTCATTACTCATTACAAAGAAGATGCCCTGAAATGTAGTTAAAATCACTTTTTTAGAGATGGCGGGTTATTTTACTCAAAAATGAAGGATTTAGGTCAAAAACATAATCTACACCTTTAATGATAACTACAAGTAATATAACAGTGGCTTATCCTAACAAGTTGGGGTGGGAAACACAAATCCTGTTCTGTCTTCCCAGTTATCTTGACTAAAAATACTTCACATTCCTTACAGTTACAAATTTGTAGATCAGTCCTCTACATGTAGCTTAATAATAAAAACAACCCTATAAATTAGTAAGAGCATAACACATAGCATTTCATACATCTAAATTATCTGCAATGATTTATAGTTTCATATTTTGAAATACTTTCCTTGCCGTTACTTATTGCAGTTTTTACATTGTGTTATTGTTATACATATAGACACACACATATACAAGCTTGCACTCACACTTATATAAAACTGTTTCACTCCCATAATCCTACTCTTTGGGGTTCGCCAAATCCAATACCTTGTGTCTGTGTTAGATCCAAACACTCACAACACAACTGTGATGGCAATAACCTTATAGGAAAGGCTATAGAAATGACACTGCACAGTTTCTGTAATTTGAATTTGGGTTTTATAATTTGGGGAAAGAAATTGAAATACTTGATGGACGCTCTAGACCTTTGAACCATTAACTTGGTATCAGAGCCTAGAAAGAATGTTTAAGCGCCTTAGCTGGTAGCGAACCATTGCTTACTTTTGATCTGTGTTTATCATCCATACTTATCGTTTTTCTCAGTCACCGTGGATAGGTTCTTAGCCGCACTACATTCTCCTCTTCCATTTTTTATTCGCTGCTACAACTCAACTGTCAGTTTATCCGATAAAGGTTATGAGTTTGAAGGTTCGTTTGTAACCATTGAAGACCATTATCCTAGAACCATTCCGAGTAGATCAAGGTTGTACTACTGGGTAGACGACCCCAAAGAGTTTATCATTTCTCCAATTGGCTTACACCAGGCAAATGTGCCGGCTATATCTCCTATGGCAGAATCCATAGACTTTATCAGTCCTCTTGACATTCCAATCCTACCAAAGTTTTACCCATTTGTCTAGAATGAAGAATGGTTTGCCGACTCATTCCATGTAGAAGAAAATTGCAAATGAGGTGGCTTCTTTGCCAATGAAGATCGTTCTCGAGTGTATGATTTTTCGCACATGATTCCATCATCCTCTAATCATTTCATTCCTGTCTTCATAAATAGATTGAGGATGCAGAGTCTGCTCCTTAAGAGTTGCAATGGCATGTCTATGCACCCATCCACACTTTTGTTCTCTCTCTTAATTTCCTTGATTCATCCTTGGGAGGCGCGTCCCAAAATTTTGAACTGGATGATTCACAGTGAGAGGGCAATGGAGACATGCAAGAAACATGATGCCGCAGAGAGCAGGATAGAATGGATGAAGATTCTTTTGGTGGAGCCTTTGGGGGGATAAATGCTTTTGAAGGGGGCTGTTTATTTCTGACTACCTTCATGAAGCTTTTAACTTCTGGAGAATTTTTACCTCCTAGAGTGGTAATATTTTTGAAGACAGGAATGAAATGGTTAGGGGATGACGGAATCATGTGCGAAAAAGCATACACTTGAGAACGGTCTTCAATAGCAAAGAAGCCACCCTATTAGCAAATTTCTTCCACAAGGAATGGTCGGCAACCCATTCTTCATATTGGATAAATGGGTGAAACTTTGGTAGGACTGAAATGTCAAGAGGACAAATAAATTCTATGGATTTTTCCATAGGAGATATAGCCGGCACATTTGCTGGTGCAGGCCAATTGAAGAAACGACAAACTCTTTGGTTTCGTCTACCCAGTAATAGAACCTTGATCTACGCAAAATGGTTCTAGGATAATGGTCTTCAATGGTTAAAAACGAACCTTCAAACTCAAAGCCTTTATCGGATAAACCAAAAGTAGAGTTGTAGTAGTGAATAAAAAATTGAAAAGGATAAGGTACTGCGGTTAAGAACTTATCCATGATGACTGAGAAAAATGATTTAGTAGGGATGACAAACATAGATCGAAAGTAAGCAATGAGAGGATCACTCCTATATATATGCATATGACAAATTTCATGGAATCTTTGTTTCAATCTAGTGCAAACGTACTACTTTTCATCCACATCTCCAAATAGGCGTTGATTCATTACTTGTTGAAGGAAATCTAAGGTACCAATAGTGAGTGAGGTTTTCCATTTCCCACATGTAACTTTCAGTTGTTTTCACTTTTCACGTTCTCTAAAAAATTTATCTCTAACAAACAAAAAAATGCCTTATATCAGCTAGCAACACAAATCCTTTTCCGTCATACCAATCTGTTAAAAGCCAGTCAGATTATGCATATTTAAATCCTTTATGACCAATTTTCTCATAACTGCCTCCCTTTTGCTTGTGGTGATGGCCCAATTTTCTGAAGCTCTTGGGATGGACAATAAACCCAGAAGATAGCAAGTCCATGAAAAGGCAAAATCAAAAAGCTGGCAAAAATGGTGTTCGACTGTTAGAGACGCTTTCTTCAAATGCCTTTTGGTTGCTTATCTTTTGCTGGTGGTGTTGGCAAAATTCTCTCATTTTCCTTCATTTATCTTCTTTGTCTATTTCCCAATTAAGAACTTGCTTAATCAAAGGAAAAGAAGGAACTGATTTTTTTTA
>JAUPMG010128935.1:0-11543 GCA_031762675.1 Pachysandra terminalis | reverse complement strand
TCAACCGAACTTCCATCCTACCTAAACCGGTCAAGTCTTCTACACACCATAATCAGTCTCATAATAGGTCTTAGGTAAGATTTGGATAAGGGAGCATTAATAAGACTGCAGTCATCTTGCCACGTCACATAAACACATAGCCATAACACTTAGGCTCAAAGCCTTCTCTTGGACCTCACTAGGTCACATGGAACCCACAAGCTCAACCTATATACCAATGTCCCTAACCTGCCCACATGCCACAGCTCACTATTGTTGTAAGAGAAATGTCGCTCGATCGACATCAGCAATCGATCGACAATTCGATAGATCGACATAATCGATCGATCGACATTTCGCACAGAACATGCTCTGTTCTAGCACATCAATGCTTTCTGGGGATTTAACCCACCTATCTTATACTAAATCACTTAATAGTGATAATTTTACATCAACTACATTAACTAAACATTATTAATCCCGGATTAATAAAAAAATACATCCACAAATTTTCTGTTTTTACAATCTTCAATCCTTATACTCTGTTTTTGACTAAAACGCATAGCTCAGAATTTTGTAAGTAATCCACTTCCTCTGGATCAAATCAAAGCATTGAAAGACATCAGTTTGCATCTAAAAGTAAATCAAACCACATTTCAGAACAACAGTCGAACTCAATCTATCACTATATATAGATATACGTTTTTCAAACCAAATCGATATATTCCACCATTTTTACAGAATAAAGCATTTAACATGTTTTAAAAACTGAATACTACATAAGACCAAGATCAATGAACTGCGATTGGTTTCGGCAGGGTACTTACATCGAATCCGCGCAAATGAATCGAATTGAATCGAAAGGTCTTCCTTCTCCTTCTTCGTTCTTTCTTCCTCTCTCTTTCTTTCTTCCTCTATCTTTCTTTCTTCTTCCCCACAACCAACACGAATGTGAGAGTGGATGAGGTTCAAGTGCCTTCATCCCTCCCTTCACTCCTTCTCACTCCACACCCTATTGCCACCACTCCTCTAACTCCAGTGAATCCGTTCACGCAACTGTGCATGAACGATTCAAAGGGGATTCAAAATACAAAAAAAAAAATTTAATTAATAAATAATACCCCACATAACTCTTAATTACACCTAGACTCCTATATCAAAATAAATCATTTAAATTAACTCAGTCTAAATAAACACATACTAATACACCTAAGCATAATTTAGTTCAAATAAAATATACTTTAATGGGCGAAATAACTTTAGGGAATTAATTAACATATAATTAAAGAAATAATTTAAATAAAATTAGGGAAATTTGAAAGCGCCCTTCTTAGGATCTGTCGGAGAAGCCTGACTGATCGACCCTTTGAGCCACCAGTCGACCGTACATTTCTGTCAGTCGACCGGTAGCACTCAGGGCTTTCAAAACAACAGTTGTGTTTTGAGCGATCGGTGAACGATCCGATCGATTGGGATTCGACCTGATGCACTTGTCGATCAACCGAAAAACTTGGCCGATCGACCGGGCATGTGCAGATCGTACAAACCAGAATTGGTCTGTTCTGCGACCGGCACACAGGACGGTCGATCGCTAATCAACCGGATCCCATCGGTCAATGGGACAACATATCCGGTCGACCGAGCCTAGGGAAATGCCTATACATATTTATCAATTCTAAGGCCAATTTTCCCAAGGACCATCCACGAATGGTAATGACCATCCGTGGGAAGTCTTAAGTTGTCTAGACTCCTATCCAGATGGAACAAGACCGTGGAGTATCCCTTAGCTGGTAAGGTAACTCCAAGCTCCCTTGAAACAAGTCGATATTCAATTAATTCGTGTTTCTAGGGGTTGTCTAGTGTATGTGTGTGTGTACCTTTGGATAGGGGACCAATTCCGATAGATGCTTCGATGTAGCTTGGTCTTCCTTGAATCTGCAACTCTTGATCTTCAATAAACATGGTTACAGACTCTCAAGGACTATGTCACAACATTGACAAACCCGGAGAATGTCTAGGTACAATCCTTCTTACATTTACAATAAATAAATTAAAGTAATAACTTCGAAGAAGAGTTTAGATAGTAATGGGAGTTTTCATGTCATACAAAGAATTAAATTCAATAATAATTTGGAGAAGAGGACTTGTAGGTAATAATGTATGGAAATAAGGAGCACTATAGCAATTAGTGAAATTCCAAGAATTTAGGGCCTTGGACCTAGCTGTAAGAACCCAAGACTTGGGAGGGATTGTTTAAACTGTAGGAAAAATGAGGATATGTTAGTCTTCTCATGTCTTTCACAATTTAAAAATCCTACTCCTGATTTGGATGAATAGGACAGTTGCCTAGTTTTTCAGAACTCCTTCCATGTTGGAGCTGGAGAGGAAAAGGGGAAGTAGCGTAATGCGTGCCCCGTAGGGGACAAGACACAGAGGCGTGGGGACTTTCTGGATGCTCTTTATGCCTTTTATAAAGGCCACTAGTACTCTACACCATCCCTCATTTTTTAGCAGATGCTGCTTATATGGGAGCGACTGGTTGCATTCGTATCCAGAGGGCAGATTCGGTGCACCTTCCATTTCCATTTTTAGTCACTGAACTGCTTATTAGGAAAGGGGTCGAGATTAGAGACACAGATTTCTTCTTGGATCAGCCACAGACCTTTGGATTAGCACAGTGGAACCTCAGTGTTTCACATATGCGCCACTTGCCTCACGTTATAGCAGCTTATGTTGCCAGGGATGCTAAGGGGGAGGAGGCACCACTAGATGAGGTTCCACTAAAGGGGGCTAATCAGGAGGCAGGAAATGAGGTTGGACCATCTAGGGTCCCAGACAAAGAGACTGATGCAGACCCATGGGAGGCTGCACTATCTAGGATTCCAGCAGGAGGGCCAGATCCGTGGGAGGCTGGACCATCTTGTGTTCAAGAGGGTGCTAAGGAGGGAGATAGAGAGAGTGACTTCATGGACTATACAGATGCTACTCCCAATCAGGAGCCACCCTTTCAGATGTCCTATGAGTAGTATATGTACCTCCGAGATTCAGTCGACCAGCTTCGAGGCAATATGTCAGATCTTCATAGGGAGGTTCGAGACACTCAGGACATGCAGAGGCCCACCCATGACCTGTTGTCTCATTTGTTTGGCCTAGAGAGAGGTGAGAGTCACCCAGGACTTGCAGTGCAAGATTCATCAAATGATGGAGCAGTTTCTTAGGCAGGGCTTTTTCAGCCCAGATCCACCGCCTCCACCACCATTTTGAGTCTTATTTCAGGTGATATGTATAGTTTTCTTTTTCTTTTAGGATTTAATTTTTCTTTTCATTTTCTTTGTTTTATTTTTGTTTATTTATTTTCTTAGGATTTTATTTTTATTATCTGTTTATTTTGTTTAGATTAGGATTTTACTTGTTTATAGGATTTTATTTATTTTGTTTAGGATAGTTTACTTCTTATACACTGTTAAGAAATCTACTGCAGTGCGATCGATCGCAATTTCACAGTAGTGCATATTGACCTGTAAACAGATTTTTTTGTTGTGCTTTCTATATGTTTGTGGGTAACATCCTATAAACCCTCACGAGAATTCGCTCGTCCTCTAGGGATGCTTAGAGGTTTAAAAGGCTTGTTGCATATGCTAAATGCAATCGTAGATCCCAATGAAACGAGGAATAAAAAATGATAAAGATATCCCAGGGCTGATTTTCTTAGGACTTTCGGCTTCCTTCCACCTTAACCTTGTAACATCCATCAGGTTGTATTGTTCTTTCTTTTCACATTACAGTATTTTATTTGATACATTGGGGACAATGTAAGGTTTAGGTTTGGGGGTGTGAAAGAAAGATAATTATACATTATATTTGCCAAATCTAGAAAGTTTTAAATTTTGGTTGAGATTATCACTTTAGGGATTAATTTTTGATTTGATGTTGTGTTTAAATTCATTAGGAAAACATTCTAAGGCACATGCGTATTTAGAGTTAATTTTAGTTTTATCCTATGCTAATACCTTACTCTTGCTTGCATGATCGCACTTGCACTAGAAACATGGATTACGGATACATGCAAATGTAATTTTAGATAACTTTATATGCTTGGATGTTTTTAAGTTCAAAGAATAGGTTACTATTGCTCTTATATATATATACATGTTTGTGATTCACTAAGTAACCGGGCCTCTTTGCCTCATGAAGCATTGAATTTCGCGTAAAAATGTGGAAAGTTTGTCTTGTGTATGGAAAACCTTGTCATTTTCCTGTAGAGATGGAACATAAAGCCTATTGGGCCATCAAGGCCTTTAACCTTAATCTACAAGAGGCCGGTCACTTGAGGAAGTTTCAACTAAGTGAGCTAGAAGAGCTTAGGAATGAGGCCTATATGAGCAACTAGAAATTTTAAAGAAAGGATGAAGTTAGTACACGATAAAAAGATTGTGAGAAAAACATTTGAAGAAAACCAAACTGTCCTTCTTTATAATTCTAGGTTTCATACATTTCCGGGAAGCTAAAGACTAGATGGGATGGGCCCTACATTGTGAAGGAAGTATTTAACCATGGGGCGGTGGTGATGGTTGTGTTTTAAAAGTGAATGGACAACGGTTAAAACCATACCTAGGAGGTGTTATACCCGAGCAAGAGATTACGTCTCTTGAGATCCCAATTTATGGGGATACTGACTAGTTCCTCATTATACCTTAGGTTGGGGGGTGAAGGTGTAGAAAAGAAAAATATTTTGGTTTGTTTTTTAGAATTATGTTAAACTTTTAACTTTGAACTTATTCCTAGATAGTATGATTTCACTTGTCTTACCTTGAATTTTGCACGAGCACACTACCACATAGTTGTGAGGAATGAAACATGAAACCATGTATGGATAATTCTAATGTTTTAAGTTCTGTTGGTTGACTTGTGAATGAATAACCTTGGCATATATTTTGTTGTTTATATATATATTAAAAAAAAAAGAAATATGATGAAAAGAGAAGTCTAATATTATCATTTTTGAGCTTTTTATCAACCAACCGGACCTCTTGCCTCATTAAGCAATGAGTGTTCATGTCAAAAGGTGAAGAGTTTGAATGGTGATATCATGGCTAGTTTACCTTCGTAGCCTTTTTGACTCGAGCTTGTAAGCCCGTAGAGGTCTTTGTACCTAGTGCCCTTTGAGCCATCTGGTTCGAGAGTCACTGGCCTAACACTCGATACACAGGTCAATTAGAAAGCTTAAGGGATCTAGACATTGCACAGTCTATGTTTGATTGTTAAAAACAAATAATGATGATTATAATGAATTTTATGCCTTGGTTGTATCATTTAATAAGGATTCCAATGAATTTTGGAGTATTGGATCATTTATATTGGGATCATTTTGAAGCTTCATGATTATGTGGTAACTCACCTCACACCAAGGAGACTTGTGATATTGTACTATCTAATTATAAGTGATTTGATTCATTTTTGGTTTCCTAAAATTTTGAGAATGTTGTTTACTTCTTTAAGCTCGTTATTGGATATGAATCATTGTTTTTAGTGATACTTTATTCTTTTAGATGACCAATCCTTGAATTAACATCATGTTTGTGGGTATCATTTCGGTAAACCCTCACGAGACTACAACTCATCCACTAGGGACACCTAAGGGTTTAAAGGCTTATTGCATATGCTAAATGCAATCGAGAGCACCAGCGAAAGTGGTAAAGTTAGGAATTTTTATTTTTGTTCGTTATTTCAATTTTGCTAGGGACTAGCAAAATTCAGGTTGGGGGGTGTGCTAAGTCATGAATTATTACATATTAACATCTTTATTTCATGACTTATGTGGCATTTTCATGTTCTATTCCCTTCATTATGCAACATTTCCGGTAATTCTCCCGCACATTTGTATAACATGTATATGAGCCTTTTACATGATATCTTACTTTCTATTTCATGTTATACAGGTTTGGAGGAACTCGAGAGGAGTTTGTTTTAATGCAGTATGAGTTTAGCTTGAGGACAGGCCAAGCTCTCAATTTAGCACATGAAGAGAAGGCCCTAAGTCAAGCTATGCTAGTTTGAGGTGAAGCCAAGCCCCAACAAGAGGAATAACTAACTTGAAGGAAGTGGAGAAAAACCCTATCAAATGAGGATATCTCAGCGGCAATGGAAAACTAAGAGGGAGAGATACAACTTCCGTGTAGACACCGAAGCTTAAATCGACCGTTTCGAAGGCACAATTGCATTGCAAGAGAGAACTCGTGAAGTTTTCTGTTTTGAGGCAATCAATAATAGGTCTCGGTATTTTAGACATAACTCACTCGATCGAGGTCTAAATGAGGTGATTTTGGTGGCTCTAGAAAGCTAAGAAGTAGAGATACAACTTTCGTGATGACATCGAAGCCAATTATTCATGTAAAGATGTCGTCGGCAGGTCTGATGGTGGACAACCCCAAGCTGCTGACAGAGAGATGTAAATGGTCGGCGGACCCTATTGGTTAGCCAGAAAGTCCGCAGACAGAGAGTATGGTCAGTGGACCCTGCCGGTTAGCCGGCAAGTCCACCGACTGGGCCGCAGGATCAAGATTTTAAGTTAGAATTTGAATTTTCTTTTGGGATTTTTTGTAAGTTTGGAAAGAAATGAAAGAAAGGAAAGAATAGGAAGGAAAGAAAGAAGAGAAGAATGAGGATTTTAGATCTACGATTCATTATATTATGCATCATCTTCTTTAGCCTTTTTCTTCCTCTAGTCTTCTTCCTCCTCTAGGTTTTTCTTCTTTATGGATTTTTTTGCAACTTTTTCCAAAACTTACGCTAAGGCTAAGGGGTATGTTCTTGGTATGTGTATGAATTCTTTATTGTAATTTTTCTTGGTTTCATAGATTATATTTTGTCGTTTATTTATTTTGATTCCTTTTGATGTTTGAGTTTTTCACACTTTTTATGAGTTCAATCATGTTTCTGTCATTATTTGGTGGAATTTGTTATGGTTTCTACTAGGATTCTAAGATTGAATTGAAAAGGTTTTTCTAAACATTATTCTAGCCATAGCATTAACTACATGCCATGTTCCTGAATTCTTTTAGTTCACCCAAATCAAGAGTTTTTCACAACAATTAAATATATGAAATTTTATCCGAATTACAATGAGATTTATATAGATACGATGGAATTTCCCCGATGCCTAAGCACCTTTCCCCACTGATTTACGTTGTTTTATTTCATTCTTATTCTTTTAATAATTCTTAAAACAAAATCCTATATTTTATCACCCATAATTTGTGCTTAATTCATAATTGCCTTGGATTTTGTGCTTCCTGGGGATTCGACCTCGGACTCACCGAGATTTTTACTTCTTCGATCTCCTACACTTGGGAGACTCGATCAATCTCGACAGAGGGTTTTTCTGTGTACTTAAGGTATGGTAGACATGGGCATGGGTATCGTCGGTAGCGAAGCCGAATCTCGACACGTCAACCTACAATTTGACGAAGTCGAGTGATGATGACCTGTGGCTCTTGAGTTGCAATTAATAAGTTATCATTAATAAGAAAGTATTGATAAGTGCATCGCACTTGCACATTTAAGCCTATTACTTATAGTTTTTAATCCCTAAGCAGTGTTTAAATGATGAAATTAATGCATTTCTTGTGTTTTACAGGTTTGACGATGTTCGAGAGAATTGAGACTAAGATCGGCATGATTCAAGTCTAAAAAGAACGAAAGATGAACACAAAGAGAAGAAAGGAGAGGACCATTGCTCAAGACCCACATTAGGCATGAATAAGTGAGAAGAAGCCTTCCCTTGCGCTTGTAAATGTTGATGAGAAGACCCTAGTGTAAGCCTTGAAGACTTGAGAAGAAGCCCCCAAGAATAACCCTCAATGACAAGCTCAAAAGCCCCAAAGAGTAATGTCGTCAGTACCCCTGATCGGAGGGATTGGTGTACCAACCAGCCCTACCGACAGGGAGTTAATTTAATAATTCACAATCTGTCGGTACCTAACGGTCAATGGGTACCGACGGGCATGGGTTTTTCCAGCGTTTTTAATTTATTTCCTTTGGCTTTGTAAGGGGGGTTTTTGGTCTTTTTCTTTGGGAAAAATATAAAAGGAAGAAAAGAAAGGGCTTAAAGGGGAATCAGACTTTGGAGGAGGATTCTATGGTTTTGGAAGAGAAGAAGACAGGAAGAATATTTGAAGAAGAATGACAACCTTCAACGAAGCTTCTTCATCTCCAACTCCAATGGCCGGCTAATCTCCACTCTAGAGTTTCATTGAAACCCTAGCCAAGTAAATTAGTGCTTTATTAATTTTGCTTTAGGGTTTTTGGTTTATTCTTGTATTAATTGCTAAACCTTGAGGATTTCTTTAATGATAAATGGTTTTATAGATTCATTTGATCTCTTGGATTTTACACTACATTTATTTGTATGTATTTTGCTAGATTTCAATACCCAAACATATTCTAGTCTTGTAGTCTAGAGCATGATGGTTTTGCAATGGTATTTATTAGAATATGAAATTGCTAACTAGATAATCCATGCCTAGAGTAGACGAGTTGTTTTAAAACCTTAGTTTAGAGTATTTTAGTCTATACAACTCGTGCCTATCGTAGATGGGTTACAATATAATACAATTCCTATTATCATTCTTGTAAATTGATGAGACTTGTAGTCAGCACCCAGTTTGTTATACTAGGTAGTCAAATTCCCTAGGTTAGATTGGTTGCCCAAGTTTAGGAGGCTAGTGGTGGATTTGAACCCCTAGACCAACTCTCTTTTGCTAACTTTTCCCACTTCTATTTCATTGCATTTTAATTCTACTAGTTAATTAATTCTTAGTTTTATTAAACAACCAGATCCTATTTTGAACTAGTTAGGAGTCAAGTCTTTTAAGCAAGCCAATCGTCTCAGTATCTTGGGTACGATACCCTTGTACTTGCCGAGCAACAACTGAACTCGTGCACTTGCAAGGTGTTCTTACTGAGTGAAACATCATGTTTTAGGTGTTCCCATTTAGAAAGCATCAAGTTTTTGGCGTCGTTGCCGGTGACTGCTTGTATGATTGCTTAAATTAGGAAATTTGACTTTTAAGTTAGTTTTTAGTTTATGTTTTATTTTTTATTTGACTTTATTATTCTTTTACTTTGTTTTGATTTTTGTAACTTCTTATTTATTTCAGATTTTCGGTTTATCTCTTTGCATTAGCGGCTCAAGCAATATTGACAAACGGTCGAAGCACGCTACAAGAGGTAAGTATTCCTTCTTTGTAATTCGCATTGATTGGGTTGTACTGGTGTGATTGTATTGGTGTGATGTGATAAGCTATGTATGTACGGGCGTCGCTCTTTGCACCCTGTATTGAGACCCTTAAACCTCGCACCCACGCGAACACTTCACACACTAGACCCACCCATCATAATGGAAGAAGAAGAGGAAGTACCAAGGGCACATGGGGATCACTTTACCCCAGCCACATTTTTCATCACCATCATGCATTAGATTGCCTAATGTCACGGCAAACCATTTCGAAATCAAAGCGAGCACCATCGAGATGCTCCCTTCTTTTTATGGTTTAGCCAATGACGACCCATATTCTAATTGAGTTCTTAGAGATTTGCACCACATTCCAGTTAGCCAAATTTCATGGATGATGCTGTCAAATTACGACTCTTACCTTTCTCACTTCAGGATAAGGCCAAGTATTGGCTTTGTTCTATGGAACCCGACACCATCACCACATGGGCACAAATGCAATAGGGGTTCCTAAAGAAATACTTCCCTATAGGTAAGACCAACCAAAGTAGGCAGGCTATCACTAGCTTTTCCCAACTAGGGGGAGAATTATTTCATGAGAGTTAGGAGAGACTGAAGGACCTTCTTAGGAAGTGTCCACATCATGTTGTCCCAAAGTGGCAATTAGTTCAATGCTTCTATGATGGACTCACTGAGTCTAATCGTCAGATGGTAAATGCCTCTAGTGGGGGGACATTTTTATGGAAGAATGAGGATCAGGCTTGGGAACTCTTTAAGAAACTGAGTGACAATTCTTTTCAGCATGCCACATCCTGTAGTCATGAGACACACACTTCACCATCCACTACCCCTAAAAGAGGTGGTATCTATGAGGTATACCATACCTCTCACTTGGAAGAGAAGTTAGATGCGTTGACAAAGACATTTCACAATTTCATGCATAAGTCAAGTGTCAGCATCATCTCCTTCACCTCCAGTTGCACCTCAGGAGGCATGTGTAATTTGCCTCAGTGTGGCTCATTCTATAGGTGATTGTCCAGCAGCCCCACTATACCCTGACCTTGTCCAAGAGCAATTTCCCATGGCTCAATCATTTCCCCATCCAAGGAATAGCCCTTATTCCAACACATATAATCCTGGAGGGAGGAATTATCCTAACCTCTCTTGGACACAAGGGTCAGGGCAAGCTTATGCACAAGCACAAAAGCCTATCTTTCATAATACTTCCAATTTTAGGCCACATAACTCTTTTGCACTCCCCAAGCACCACCACCACCACCTAATGCCTCCACATTTGAAGATAAGGTCTTGTTACTTCTTCAAACATCTATCCAAAATCAAGAGGCCACTAACAAGGCACATAAGAAAATATTGCACTCCCACACCCAATCCATCTCTAAGCTCGAGACCCAAATTGGGTAGATAGCCACCACCTTGGGTAGGAGAGATGAAGGAAGACTTCCAGCTCAGCCGGTAGTCAACCCTAGAGGTCATTATGAGGTTGAGGCTCTTGAGCAATCCATTACAACCCTTAGGAGTGGTAGGATAATTAGAAGTAAAGATAAGGGTGTTGTAGAAGAATTAAGAAAATAAAAGTGGAAGAGAGTGGGAGTTATGTCAAGGAATCCACAACTCTCAAAACCACATATGATGGGCCCATTACTGTGGCATCTTACTTTCCAAGGGCCCCAAGCACTGTAAGGTACAAGTCCCTTGGCAAGAAAAAAAAGGTTGAGGAAATGATGGACACTTTTAAACAAGTGAAGATTAATCTCCCTTTGTTGGATGCAATTCAACAATATGCCAAATATCTGAAATACCTGTGCACACATAAGAGAAAATCTACGACACATGTCACCAAAAAAGTCTTCTTAACCGTGTAAGTGAGCTCAATTTTGAAGCACACTCCTCCTAAATTCAAGGATCCTGGTGCACCCACCATTTTGTGCATCATCGGTGATCACTTCATGATAGGGCACTCCTTGACTTAGGGGCAGGTGTGAATCTCTTGCCATACTCAGTATATGAGTGACTAGGTTTTGGGGAATTGCAACCCACAACGACTACTCTTCATCTTGCTGATAGGTCTGTAAGGGTACCTCGTGGGGTCATTGAGGATGTACTACTTAAAGTGGAAAAATTTTATTTCCCCGTGGACTTTCTAGTCTTAGACATGGAATCCGCCCCGAATCCTACTGTCACGCCCCAAACCCGTACCCCAAATCCCTAGGTGGGAATGGCACGAATCTCGAGATGCGACCTTCGGGATTCATTTCTGAACCGCGGATCGATCATCATAAACCAAATCAAAATGTAATAAATACAGATATTA
>JAUPMG010128903.1:0-11544 GCA_031762675.1 Pachysandra terminalis | reverse complement strand
ACCCCACTGGGTTGGTGGTGGTGGTGGTGGTTTGTGGGGTTGTGGATTTGAGAGTGATAATTTTATATTTTATTAGGGGTAAATCAGTCCAGGACTCCTTTGAGTTTTATAAAAAGGAGTTAACATGTGTAGTTCAAATACCTCAGGGGTCTAAGTGCAAGTTGTACAAACCTCAGGGGTGAAAGTGTAATTTACACTTTCAAAAAAATCCAATTCTCTCTAATTATCTGTTCGTCGAGCATTTCTCTACCTCATAAACAGTAAGAAAGAGTGAGACATACAGACAGTGAGAGCTTCGTCGTCGCCATGGCCTGCTCAGCTCCTTCTACCTCCATCCTCTCTTCTAACCCTAGGGCACTTTCCTGCAAATCTGTTATGTCCATGGCTTCTTTTGCCCCTTCGAAGGCATTCTCTCAAACCTTACCCATCCCCCAAAACTTCAATGGTCTCAGGAAGCCCTTCCAGTCCCGCGTTTCTCGGCCAATCTCCACCCATAGATCTTCACGGAGGAACTTCGTTGTTAAATCCGTTGTAAGTGAAGTTAGAACTTATTTTTCCTTTTTTTTTTCTTAAGAACCCGTTCTATGGATCTTCGTGGATTCTGTTATCATCCATAAAGGGTTATTAAACTCTATTGAATATGGTCAATAATATTTATTCTGCGTTGAAATTTGTGTTGTCTTACCTATTTTTTGGCGTGCAACTGTGCCTATCTCTTGTCACATTTGCATTTTGAGAAACTAAAGTGAAGAATAGCTGATTAGTTCTGTTTTGTGCTAAACACCTGCGACTTATCAGATTTTCTGTGTATAATGTGCCACTTTTTGGTAATTATGGGATGTAAGTATTTTTGTGGTTTTGGCTTGCTAATCGGATATTTTCTGTTATTGTTAAACAACAAATGGTGTTTGTTAAAAGATTGGTGAAAGTTTCAGTCTTGTACAACAATTTAAAAGTTCTCACTCTAAGACTTTCTGTCCATAATCTGGACTAGGATCTTGGTTATGCAATAATAGAACCAATAAGATAAATAAATTATACAAGAATTACCTTGAGCCATGCCGTGTAAACCAAGTGACCGTTCATTTATGCAAGTTTTCTAGCGAAGTTCACCCTTATGCTATGATGGTATGGGCTTGTATCTTCTCTCACTCACCCTTATCCTTGGCTTAGTGATGAAATGCCACAAACTCCACAATTGTGTGTTGTGCATGATTGTAGAGAGGGACCAAGAGCCCTTTATATAGCCTCATGGATTCATTCCATCAATAAATTTTTATAAACAATATGACTCTACATTTTCCTCTAATTAATTAAGGTTAAATGCACCTTGATGATGGTTGGGCTCCCTTAGTTGAATTTCAAGAGTCATGTTATTGGGATACTAAAAGACACTCAAATAATCATTAAGTCACCTTGTAGGTTATGGAATTCCAAGTACCTTCATAAAGGTCACTAGAAATTCCAATAGTCTTAATGTGGGAATTCCAACAATTTTAGTGTGGGAGTTCCAACAATCTTGATTTCAACATTCTCCCACTTGGCCTAATGACTACTTAAGGTGTTTTTTTACATCAATTTGAAAAAGACCATTCTTAGATTCAACAATGGACATATTGACAAGTGGCTACTCAAGAAAAATATCCCAATCATCTTTAACCATAATTACCTTTCTACGTTGATTAAACAAACTGCTAATGCGGATCATAGCGGTTATACATTGTAGGTGGAATTTGGTGAACACTATCCACGTATGCCGAAGATGCTTGCATGTCCTCCCACGTGTCTCTAGGTCGGGGTAACTAGATCCGACTCAGGTCTAAATTGCTATGATACGGCCGTTCTCAAGACGTTTGTTTGAACTGAGTATGGGGGAGTGGGTCGAGAAGGCGTGGAATGTAGGTTGCGGCTATAACCCGACAACAGGAGATGCTAAAGTTTTGATCGGTGCTACCTTAAGAGTTGTCTTTCACAAGTCTTCCCAACTCATTCTCTCTTTCTCGCCGGAAATCTCGGAAGGAAATCTTTTCCAAGATTTCCTACTCTTAAGTATGGATATTCTCACAAGTGAACTCTCTCATGTTTCTTCTCTCTAGGCTAATTCTCCCATTCTTTTCCCCCCCTTTGGCCTAAGCCTCCAAGGCTTTATATATAGGCCAAGGAGAATCTCTAGGATGGTGACACTGTCACCATCCTTTTCTTTTGTAACTGATTTTTGTATTAAGTATCTCTTATTAATATTGAAACGGCCAAATTAATACTAGTGTAATGGTCAATTTAAACCTAGTGTAACGGCCAATTTAATTCGCAGCTCATTAATGGCCTACTCATGAGGTAGCACATTATCGTCGCTTGATGTTGTTGAACTGTAGGTCGGCGTGTTGAGGTTCGGCTTGGCCGTCGCTGACACCTTCGCCTGTGGCCACAACACCTTAAGGACCGCTGAAACCCCCCTGACGGACTCTCGCTCAGGACAGAGATCTCTCCGACGAACACCTGCAATCGCATACATACAAGCAATCAGTCGATTAACGATTATTCATAAGTCGGACGCGTCTTGGTGGGGCACGACTCTCCATTTGTGCATGTCATGCGATGCCAGAGAAAACGAGCGTTTCAACACCTTAGGGAGTGCCAATACACTTAAAAACGGACTCCTATGGGCCAAAAATACCCCTGGGAATCCCTGCCATGGGTACCCACCCCTGCTGAGGTGTCCACCGAGGTGTCGGGCACCCCGATAAGCCCGAGCGCCTAGCCCTTTAGGCCTAGGCTCCCACCCCTACTGGGGTGGCTGTCGAGATGCCTATCGAGGTGGCCAGGCACCCTGGCAACCTTAGGTGCCCAACCCGTTGGTCACTGGGCTTACGTCAAGCTCGATTTGAGCCCATGGAACGCCTGACAAACTCAATATCTTTTCATGTTTAAGTATTCTTGGCAAAATGTCTGTCCTGATTCCATTCACGACACTTGTCGGAGATCTGGGAGAGCCAATTATGCTTGCAAGGTCTCAACTTGTCAACTGAGGATGCTTGACAAACTCGATCTGGTAGAATTCTCAAAGATACAATTTTCTCAAATCTCGATTCTATGCCAACCTAGCAGTCCAATGGGTAATGACGTGGCGTAGGGCTCATCACATTGTCTCATTATGTTGACATGGCATTCTTGCCAAAAATAACCATCAACATACATCATTAATCTGACATACTTCCTTCCGTGTACCACGACGTTAGCAACTCATTCAATCAAGTCTTTATGAGGAAGATTATAGGTTATAAAATCTATTATACCTATACATACAGGTCCAATTGTTATGTCAATTAATGTTAATCTTGCTATCATAATTTCAATTATATGTGCACAAAATTGGAAACAAGAAATTTTTGCGAAATCATTAACAATTACGAGATCTTGTAGTGTCAAAAATAATCCAAAAATACTTATACTATCATATAACTAAAGCAGTGAGATCCATCTAACAAATACTTGTTCCTTTTAGGCATTCGGCGCCAATACTTTAGTCATAGGGCCTGCAATCATCAGTTTCGTGCTGATGCATGTGTTCAATAGACGCTAAATGATCCTGTATCTTCTCCTTAACAACAAGATATTTTATGTCAATGACTTTGATGAGCTTGAACCTTTGTTTTTCTTGGAGAATAGAACTATAATGGAATTATCACAAAGAATTCTCAGCAGCCTAGAATCCATAATCTGAAGCCCTAAGATAAAATTCCTTAACCAAGTGCATGTGAAGTGGCCTCATAGCATGCCACAAACTCATATTTTATGGTGGATGAAGCAAAAGGTTTTTGCTTCAAACTTTCTACAAAACTGCTCCACCAATAAGCAGAAAAAAACATACCTTGATGTAGATTTTCTGCTATCCGTACATCCAGCATTAGCCGAATCAAAATAACCAACCATCTCAAGATGTTCAGTATACTTGTATATGAGCATATAGTCTTTGATCGCTTGAAGATAGCACATTACCTTCTTTGCTGCCCTCCAATGATCCATGCTAGGAACATTTTGGTAGCTCCTTAATATCCCGATTGCAAAAGTAATGTCTGGACGAGTACAAGTTTGGGGATATAACAAACTCCCAACTGCAGAGACATAAGAGATGTCATTTTATCTGCAATTATTCTATTGTATTTATTGGGCATTGATCCTTTCCAAACTTATCACCTTTAATGATGGGCACTAGAATAGGTGAGCAACCTTTCATTTTAAACTTTTCAAGAACTTTGTTATGCATTTTGTGATAATCCAAGTAGGCACTTAGGTTTGTTGATGAAATTTCAATTCCTATTACAAAGGACGCTTCACCAATGTCCTTCATGTCAAAGTTCTTTGAAAGAAAACTTTTTGTTTTATGTAATAGACCAAACTAGCAAGCAAAATATTATCCATATATAGAATTAGAAAATAAATTTGCTCCCACGACATTCAGATATATACATTGATCAATAATGTTTTCCATAAATATGAAAGAAGTAATAATATGGTTAAACTTTAAATAACATTGTCGGGAGGTGCTTTATACACATATGGATTTCTTTAATTTGCATACTAGGTGATTCTTTCCTTGCTCCTCAAAACCTTATGGCTGTTTCATGTAGATTTTCCCATCTAAGTTCTCATTTAAGAAAGCTGTTTTTACATTCATTTGATACAACTCTAGATCATAATGAGTTACTAATGCCATAAGAATTCTATAGGGATCCTTCTTCGAAACTGGAGAGAAGGTTTCCTTATAATCAATTCCCACCTTTCGAGTGAAGCCTTTTGCTACAAGTCTGGCTTTATGTTGTTCTATTCTACCATTGGAGTCATACTTGGTCTTGAAGACCCATTTACAACAAATTGGTTTAGACCCCTTAGGCAAATCGACTAAGTCCCAAGCTTCATTCTTGTTTATGGATGCCAATTTATCTTTCACAGCATTCATCTATTGGACAAATTCTTCATTCTTTATGTCTTGTAAAAATGTAACGGGATCTTCTGACACTAATGTCAAAGTCTTGTTCCTGCAAGTATATAATGTAGTCATTAGTAATAGCAAATCTCCTTGAGATCTTCTTAAATTTCCTAAATCCACCACATTTACTTGTTGATGTAAATTAATGGTTTCTTCATCGAGTGGTTCAATCACAACTGATTGAGATTCTATACGTTCATATGGAACCTTAACCGTTACTGATTGAACAGGTAAATGAACTATTACCTGCTTTTCCTTGAATTTCACATTTTGTGGTTCATTACTTCTCCCACTAATGTCTCCATCCTCCAAGAACTTGACATTACCCCTTTCTACTATTCTGGTAATATGATTAAGACAGTAAAACTTATAGCCTTTGGATCTTTCTAAATAATCTATGAAATAACAACTAACGGTTCTAAGCAAGGTTCACCATGTCGATGTCGCCTGGCATGTCGCCAGGTGGCATTAGCGACATGTCGCCGACATGGTGTAAATAAATGGGAAATGTTGGTGTAAAAAATTTAAAAATTTCCCCCATGTCCCCGACATGTCGCCCATGTCAAGAGACATGGGGGCAATATCGAAAAAAAATTGAATTTTTTCCCCCATGTCGCTGACATGTCGCCGAAACCAGGGTAAAACGACTTATACCATGGTTTCGTGTCACCCACCTCTGAAATGGATTGTATACACTGGTTCTAAGATCGAATTTTCTTTCATGTGGGTTATATTGCTGGACAACCCCAAACATGGGTGATTTAAACTTGGTTTCCTTCCTGTCCATAACTCAAATGGAGTTTTAGAAACAACATTATTGGGAACCCGATTTAAAATATACATTGTTGTTCTTAAGGCATTACTCTACAATAATTTAGGTAAGGTTGAATTACTAATCATACTCCTAACCATATCCATAAGGGTACAACGCCTTTCAGCTATACCATTTTGTTGAGGTGTTTCTGGCATCGTGTATTGTGCTATGATGCCATTCTGTTCTAGGAATCTAGCAAATGGTCCCTGATTATGCCAGTCTCATTATATCTACCATAGTATTCACCACCTTTATCAGATCTCATAACTTTAATTATTCTTATAACTGATTTTTGAAAACTTTGAAAAAATCCAAAGCTTTTGATTTTTCCTTAAGAAGATATACATATCCATAACATGAGAAATCATCAACAAAGGTGATGAAATACTTTTCTTCACTTAAACAAGGAGTAAATCCACAAATATCTATATGTATCACTTCTAGGAGTCTAGAACTTCTAGTGGCACTTTTTTTTTTTTAGTTTGCTTTCCTTTTATGCAATCGATACAGACACCAAAGTCAATAAAGTCTAAAGGTTTTAATACTCCATTCTTTACTAACCGTTTCATTCTCTCTTTAGAGATGTGCCCTAGTCATCCATGCCACAATATGGAAAAGCTTTCATTTAGTATGTTACACTTTACACTAGCAATTTTTTTTTAAAGGAAAACCCCCTTTAACCGTAGTTAAAGAGGCATCCCAACGGTGGGAGGGGGGGTTGGGGCAGACCCTGTCACATCCAAACTCCAGGGTATGTCCTATGAATCCATGGGTAGTCCCCCAAAGTTCTAGAATGCAACTCTCACCCCTTCTCCACACACTCCTAAGAGGTGGCAAACCACAATAACATAAACAACGATCACACATACCAAATTAACGTTAGCGGAAGCATTCATACATGAAATGTCTCAAGTATAACATAATCAACATTCAAGTAATCAATCTAAGTTAGTTCAAAAGTAATCATAATCCTTATAAACATATCTGGATTAAACTTTCAATGTTTAATACAACCCATTCAAATATCCAATGTTTATATCAAAATCTAACTTCATAATCCCTCCACCCTCGTCTTGTTATTCCATCACCATAGCTCCCTCACCTCAAAGCTTGTCCACCTAAAATGTTAGGAGCCAAAAGGCTTGAGCTACAAGCTCAGCAAGTACAATGTACTAACATGTTGAATCATGAATAATGGTTCCCATAGATGCATGCCATGTCATGGGGTAATGCATTGGTTTGTCATTTGTATGCAATGTCATGAACAGTTAATCCATCATCCCAAACAATGGTAGGCTCAAACAAAATGAAATGCAAATGAATGCTGCCATAACTATGACCCCTGGATATCCACGTTAGATCCTTACCGAGGCCACCGATGTATCTTATCGATCACATGTACCAATTCTGGCTATGGCCAATAGTAGATTCTGTGTATACAACACAGTTTTAGGGCCTTTAAACCCATGAGATTTTCTTGTCCCACCGTCATTTTTAATCTAAGGTCGTAACCAAGGCAAAATTCCGCCTTCGTGGAACATACCAGCTCACAATTAACTGACAGATTACTCTCACCCCATATGAATGTATATACGCAATTCAAGGTTATATAAACATATGTGTTCAGTTCCTTCCTCATATATATACACAATTCAAGGTTATATGTGAGTAACATTCCGGGACAAGGGGTAGCTAATCCCTCTCCCAAAGTCATCTTGACTTAAATCCCGTCCTTTCTGGACTTTCAAGATCGTCACTCCTTGGCATTCTTCATTGAGCCCAAGTATCCTCACATCATTCCTTTGGTTCACATAACAAGGAATCCAAAGTGTAGTCGTGTCAATGGGTTACCCTTCGGGTCCTAAATGCATGAATGTCCTTTATATGCATGCCCTCAATATATGAGTTACATGTAATGCATAAACATGTGTATCACACATAATATGAATTGATAAGCCATGACTTGTATTCCAACAAATGTGTCACATGTCATTCAATCTGAAGAATTCTAACATGTATACATGATATCTTGTATAATCTTTCAATCATTTAAACCATGAATCTAATATGCATTGGTCATATTAATCATGTCATTCAATCTCACATCAATATCATACCATCTCACACTTCGTCGGTATATCGTGCCCTTGCCGGCCAGCTTGCCGATGGCATCGGTAGACCAACATCGGTGGTATCGTTGGACACCAAAATCACAAACCAAGGTTCTGTCGATGGCTTGGCCGGTATACCGGTCAAGTCCTCCGGTGGATGTCTCGCAGAGGTGGCTACTCCAGTATGCCGACCCCACTGCTGACAGAGCCTTAGCAAAACAATCATTCCGTCGGTAGACCCATCGGTATATCGATCGGGCTGCCGACCAATACAACCATTTATAAGATAGCTTGTTGGTGGATACTGACAGTACACCGTCTAGTGCCACCGACAGCACATGAACTTTGGAAATTTTGGGTTTCCTCACACTACAAATCCAATCTCATGCATATATTCAATTTTTCATTAATATAACATTCCAAACATGATTCTAACACAATATCACACAACATGAATTATATTTGAAATCCAACACCATTAATCCACAATCTAAGTGTGATTCTTGCAAATTCATAATAGATTCAATCATTCACATTTATTCTCTGAGATTTGATCCATTCAATAAGGGGAATCCCTTATTCACGAATCTGCGAAAGTACACGAGTACTTACAAAGCTATGTGTGTAGAAATCCGGTTGTAGAGCTGCACTCCTTTGGTGATTCTTCAGCAATCTTCCTTCGTCCCTTTCTTCTCTTCTTCTTCTTCTCAGCCAAAAATTTCAATAGAATGTTTTAGGGTTTCTATTAGTGTAAGTTAGGTCATCTAACCTTTAACTCAATCTCAGCCCTTGATTACCTTCTTTCTTATAAGAATAGATCTCAACCTTTAATTTGTTTTTAAAGTGAAAATGCTTAGGTGTACACACATATTAGTTAAACTATGTATTATAATCAATAGGAAAGCTTACATACTATTTCTTATTAACTCCCTCAACTATTACAACTCAAGTTCTATATTTATGGAAATTACAATTCAGTCCTTATTACTTATTTTAAAATTTCAGTTCATTAAAATCTACCAACCTGTATATTAAAAATGAAGGAAAAATAGAATCGTTACATGGGGGGGGAGACGGGACATAAAGAGCCTTATCCCTAGCCAAAGAAAAATGAAACTAAAAATAGATGTAAAAAGACACATCTATAATCTAACATAAGGAAGTCCTATCTTTTCCAACCAAAGAATAGCTCTAATTCTTGAAGGAATAGAACTGCTACTCAAAAATCTAAGATTACATGTAGAAGACCCATCTCGAGCAAAACTATCTGCAGCAGAATTTGCCTCTCTATACACATGTTTCACCGTGAAGGAAACCAAATCCAGAAGGCACAGAATTTTCTTCCACCAAAAGAAGATATTCCAAGGAGGAGAAGAACCATTAACGATCCAACCAACCAATATGCTTGAATTTGATTCAATATCAACTTGTCTCATTCCCAAATCGACAAAAAGCTTAACCCCATCCAAAAGAATACAAGTTTCAGCTTCATTGTTTGTACATTCACATAAAATTGAGACTTGAGAGAACCCAGCAATGAAAGAACCAGCAGAATCCCGAATGAGACCCCCACCACCTCCATAACCAGGATTACCCAAGCATGATACATCAATGTTTAACTTAACCCAACCATCCCTAGGCCGGTGCCAACTCACAGTCTTGGGTCTTTTAGGAATAACAACAATATCATCAACACCTAAAGAACCCAAAATGCTACGGCCAGCAATAGATAGCAGTCTTTTTGGTTTTAAAAACCAGGATATTTCCCTTAACCAATTGCAAATTTTACTAATGATAAAGTCAACATCATGAACTCTATCTTCAAATCTTCTAGCATTCCTTTCATTCCATAGTTCCCAACGAATAATAGAAGGCAAAATACCAGCCAATAAACCAACCTGAGAGGAGGAGGCAATGCTAAACCAAGCATAGCAAAAGCCTTTGATAGATGGATCCAAAGGAAGAATAACACCAAAGATATGAGAGAAATAATCCCATATAGAAGTAGTGGGATGACCGTATGCAAAGAGATGATCCAATGATTCAATGTCATTAGAAACACAACAGTTGTGTTTGGAAACCATCGGAACGCCCAATAACTGAATAGCCGAGTCAACTGAAATGGCATGATGAAAAATCTTCCAAACAGAAACATAAATCTTTGTAGGAATAGCTCTTAAACCAAATCCACTTACACCCAATAAAAAGAGGTCTCTTTGGACGACAAATCTCGTAAGCTGATTTTGTAGAGAAGCTGCCAACTTTGTTCGGCATCCAAACTAATTTATCCTTAGCAGAAGAAAGAGCGATAGCCTGCTCATCAATTTTATCCCGCACAAAATCATACGCATCAGAATCCAAGGAAAACGATAAATATTCACCAACAATAAGATCTTGAACATGTAAAGAGAAAGGGAAATCACAACCAATGAACCTCTTGGAGAGAGCCCCTATGGGAAGCCAGTTATCATGATAAAAATCAACCTCCCCTAAGCCAATATTCCAAACACAATGACCAAGGAAGAAATCCACCAGTTTAAACATGTTCCACAATTTAGAACAGCCAAAACGAATCCCAGAATTGATGATATATGAACCCTTATTCTACTTGTCTTTAATAAAAGAATCCCATATAGAATCACTGGAAAGAAGATTCCATAACTGCTCAAGATGAAAAGACTTCATAATACCAGAAAAAGATCTAATGTTTAGGCCCCCCTTGGCTAAAGGATAGCAAATAGCACTCCAAGAAACCCACTTCTTTTTATTTTTGCCTTCAAATTCATCCCAAAAAAAATTCAGCCATCAAATTCTCAATATGCACCAAGATATCTTTAGGAACATGAAGAGAGGACAACAAATAAATTGGCATACTAGCCAAAACATGTCTAATCAAAATAAGCTTCCCCCCTTGAGTTAGAAGCTTACTCTTCCAACCAGAAATTTTACCTTTAATTTTATTCAACAGATTCTCAAATAGATGAATATTACCTCTACCAGAAAAAAGAGGGGTCCTTAAATAAGTAGAAGGAATTTATTTTTGTGAATGAAGCCCGTAGCCCTAGCAATAATATTGACTCTAGCAATCGAAACTTTCTTATCCACCATAAAACAACTTTTGGAAGGATTAACTTTTTGACCAGAAAAGTTAGAATAATCATGCAAAAATTAGTGGTACCTTGCATAGAGGATTTCCTGCCATTAAGGAAGATAAGAACATCATCAACATATAAAAGGTGTGTAACTGGCTTGCAACACCTGGGGGTAGAGTAAAACCCCACTTCTCCATATTCGAATTGAGAAGAAAGACCCCTATGAAGAACCTCAGCCGCAATAATGAACAAATAAGGAGATAATGGATCTCCTTGCTTTAAACTCCTACTAGCCGGAAAAAAACCTTTGTAGACCCCATTCAGGACAATAGAAAAGAAGGTGTTGGAAACACAATTTGATGTCAAACCAACCAACCTCTCATCAAAACCAAATTTCATAAGAGCCTTAAATAAAAAACCTCAATCTAGCCTATCATAGGTTGTGGTCATATCAAGTTTAAGCATCACATTGCCCCCAAAAACCTTCTTACCAATAAGCTGAGTCATTTCCTGAGCAATCCCAATATTTTCAGTGATCAA
>JAUPMG010128892.1:0-11544 GCA_031762675.1 Pachysandra terminalis | reverse complement strand
ATTTAAATAATCCTAAACATTCATGAGATTAAACCATAAAATAAAATAGGGTTTACATCAACACTCTACCTGGAAATTTAGCTGCTTATAGTGGTAGAAGAACTCAATTCATCATTGATTAGCTCCATATAGTTCATCCGAGCTTCAATCACCAAACCATTCCAATGAATATCAAGTACAAAACAAAAAGTAAGACTCAAAACAAAAACCCTAAAAACTATCTTCTCCAATTCGTGTCTCTTTTTACCCCTTCAAAACGAAATTAGAAGTCTCTATATATAGATAAAACAATCACAAAAGGACTGTAACTCTAATTCCGCACGAACTCTCCAAAGAAAACTCCAATTTCGGCTTTATTTTCGGACTGCCCAGCACAGCTACCTTGCGACTCGATTTGAACCTAGAAAACATTGGAATTTGAATATGTCTATTAGAGACAAAGTTGTAGAGTGCCGTTTTAGCTTTCCAGCAGGACCACATCACCTCAAGCGGACTTCAATTGAAGGCATTATGACCAAAATTCGAAAACTGCTCTGTGCTGTAACTGGCAATTCCGTTCGATCGCAAATATCGATCGATCCAAAATGGCGATCGATTTACAATGTCGATCGATCCAAAATGGCGATCGATCTACAATATATTTCTGCGGGTTTCTTCCTTGTTTGAGCTCCTTCACTTAGGCTTCTCTTTGGCTTCACTTTAGCTTCACTTGGGATTTTCTTTAAAATATTTTGAAGCTTGACTGCTCCTCATCTTCAGCCTTGGCCCTTGTTTCCTTTTAAGTTCAAATAGGCTTGTTTTAAGCCTGTTTTCTTAATTCTTCACCTAACCTGAAAATAAACATAAAAACATAAATTCTCTCAATTAAGCTTGGCAAGAAAGACTAATAAACATGAATAACTAGGTTAAAATGGTAAATGCTAGGCACTTATCATCATCTCTTAGATTGATTCCTTGAATTGATATCACATGTCTTTTGTTAAAATCTGTCTCAAGTTCTTGTTATGAATGATAGCTTGCGTTATTGATGATTAAATGTTTAGATCCTTGTTATATTGGTTTTCGATGAGTGGTTGGATGTTTATTGAAGTTTTCGGAGTTATACCATTGAATATGTGATGTTTAAAAAGTATTGGATAGCTTAGATTTGGATTTCGAGACCCAAAGAAAAAACCCAATTTTCGTGTTGGTTGGCAAGCATCGATCGGTCCACCGACTGACAGAGACACATTTCTAGGCCAATTTTGCTATTAGGCAGGCATTGGTCCGCCGACGTCTCTGCCGACAACCCTGTGAACTCTCAATGAACTTCGGTCCACCGATGCGTCTACCGAGACAGACATGCTTTTTGACTTTTTTGACCCTTAAGCAGACCTCAGTCCACCAACGCCTTTGCCGATGAACCTGTAACTTGCACAGGGAATAGGATTTGTGGCAGGATGACCAAGGTGGATAGTGTGGGGCTTCGGCCTTTATTCTTGTTGGTTTTCGGAAGCAAGACTTGACCATGAAGGGTCAATCTTGGTGTTCCAAGGTTATTGTGACCACTATTTCCATCTTTGGTTTGATTTGGATTGGTTGTGAACTGTTGATTAAATAGTTAAGTTGATTACTTTTGTTGTGATATATTGACGCATGTGGAAAGGATGATTGTGATGGTATCCGGCAGATTGTTCGTGCATATGGGAGCAGGTAGCTTCTAAAGAGTATTATCATCGGTGATCCTATTGATTAAGGGAAGGATGCTTGTGATGGTATCTGGCAGAATGTTCGTGTGTATGGGCGCACGGGCAGCTCCTGATGGACATTAGCACAGGTAATCCTATTGTTTGTGGAAATGATACTTGTGATGGCTTCTGACGGATTATTCGTGTGTATGGGCGCATGGATAGCTTCCGAAGGATGTTATCCCCAGAAATCCTACTATCTTGTGGAAAAGCTCGTCCGATAAACCGGGCAGCGATGTATCGAGGTTTGAAGCCGTTGTTTAGGGGACTCGTCTTTATGCAAGACCTCCTTGGGTGTTAATCCCAAAATGTCGCGGGACTTGTCGTTGTGCAAGACCTCCTTGGGTGTTAATCCCTAAATGTCGTGGGACTCGTCTTCATGCAAGACCTTCTTGGGTGTTAATCCCTAAATGTCGTGGGACTCGTCATTGTGCAAGACCTCCTTAGGTGTTAATCCCTAAATGTCGTGGGCTTCTTCTTCATGCAAGACCTCCCTGGATGTTAATCCCTAAATGTTGTGGGACTCATCTTCGTGCTAGACCTCCCAGGGTGTTAATCCCTAAATGTCATGGGGACTCGTCCTTATGTAGGACCTCCCTGGGGCCGTTCCCCTAAATTGAAGTAACTAGGTCGGGAAGTGTACACGATTGGTTACAAACCCTACAAAACCACAATGTACACGGGGGAGTTGTCATTGTTGTTGAAATGTGATAGGATCATGCTAGCAGCACCAAGTATGTGATACTTGGGATCGGCTGATCACCTGCTAGGAAATATGCATCAGACTTGCATTCATAATATGCGTGGAACATCATATTTTGTTGAGCATCCCTGAGCATTAGACTTACATTCATAATATGCGTGGAGCACCAATCTAGGGATTCGGGCATCGGGATCCGGGGCGTGACAGATTGGTATAAGAGATCTAGGTTAGGTTTCCAAGGGAGTGGAGAGCATGGTGGTGAAAACTAGGATCCACATGTTTGCAATTGCAGGTTGAGTTCATAATATGCTTGTTTGTTATTTGTATGATTACTTGTTGTGATTGCTTGTTGTGATTGATCTAGAGACCCTTAAGTTTGACGGGACCTAGGAAAGAACATAGAAACATGTAAACCTAGGAATCACTTGATTTTGTGGCATGAATATAACATGAATTGTTTGCTGAATTTTGTGAATGACAAGAACTGTTACGTATTAATTGTATGTTTGAGTTGTATTATCATATTAAAAATAAATTGATTAAAGCATAACAGACTATAGGATTGGGGATCTTAGAAATTCAACATGCATTACTTCAGTGACGAAATTTCTAAAAGTGGGGAGGGATGTGGGGACCCGGATCTTGAAAATTAATAATAATCATTAATGGTGAAATTGTTTAATAAAGTTGAATAATGGAAACAATTGAAGAGAATTTTACGGGTGATTAATCAGAAAATTTATGGTAACTAAATGAAAATAATTAGTTAAAGATTAATTAAGATGATTTACTTAATGTAATTGATCAATAAGGTTAGTTTAGTAATTTCTAGTAATTTTGGGAATTAAATCTTAGCTAATTAGGGTAATGGTTAGTATGTAAAAGAAGGGTAGAGAACTTGGAGTCTTGATGTTATTAGAAGGAAGTATGGGGAAGGAGAAGTAATTATAAAACCTAATTTCAAAACAGAAGATGGAGTGGGCTGGGGTGCATGTGATGGAAGGAAGAGCGAGAGAATTCCATTCACTTAATCTCTTTCCATAAGTGGGAAAAGGGTTTAGGAAGGAGGAATAAAGAGGAAGAATAAGGGAGACTAGGGTAGAAAACCCTAGCTGTCCCAGCCATTGAAGAAGAAGAACAAGAACAAGAAGAAGAAGAAGAAGAAGAAGAAGAGGAGAGGAAGAGGGAAAGGTGATTGGGCCATTGATCAAACCTGGGACTGGCACGAGGTTAACATTAATCTCTGTATAATCCTTGCATTTCAGTCACCTCCTAGACTGATTCCTTGAATTGATATCTCACATGCCTTTTATTAAAATCTATCTCAAGTTCTTGATATGAATGTTGGTTTGCGTTATTGTTGATTAAACGTTTAGATCCTTGTTGTATTGGTTTTTGATGAGTGGTTGGATGTTTATTTATATTTTCGTAGTTATAGAAGTGAATATGTGAGGTTTAAAACGTATTGGATAGCTTAGATTTGGATTTCGAGAACCAAAGAAAAATCCCAATTTTTGCGTAGGTTGGCAAACATCGGTCCACCGACGCCTCTGCCTACAGAGACGCATTTCTAGGCCAATTTAGCTATCCGGCAGGCATCGGTCCACCGGTGCCTCTGCGGATAGAGACGTGTTTTTAGACTATTTTGACCCTTCAGTAGACCTCGGTCCACCGATGCCTCTGCCTACAAACCTGTAACTTCCACAATGTATAGGATTTGTGGGAGGATGACTTACTTAGGTGGATGGTGTGGGGCTTCAGCCTTTCATGTTGTTGTCTTCCGAAAGCAAGACTTGACAATGGAGGGTCAATCTCGGTGTTCCGAGGTTGTTGTGACCATTATTTCCATATAAGGTTTGATCTGGATTGGTTGTGAACAGTTGATTAAATAGTTAAGTTGATTGCTTATGTTGTGATATATTGATGAAAGTGAAAATGATGCTTGTGATGGTATCTAGAAGATTTTTTGTGTGTATGGGCGCACAGGCAGCTTCAAATGGGTATTGTCACTGGTGATCCTATTGATTGTGGAAAGGATGCTTCTGATAGTATCCAATAGATTGTTCGTGTGTATGGGCGCACGGGAAACTTCTGAGGGGCTTTATCACCAATAATCCTATTGATTGTGGAAAGGATACCAGTGATGGGTTCTGATGGATTATTTGTGTGTATGGGCATATGAATAGCTTCCAAAGGATATTATCACCAGAAATCCTAATATCTTGTGGAATAGCTCATCCGGTCAAGCGGGCAGCGACGGATCTAGGATTGATGTCGTTGCTGAGGGACTCGACTTTATGCAAGACTTTCTTGGGTGTTAACCACTAAATGTCGTGGGATTCGTCTTTGTGCAAGATCTCCTTGGGTGTCAATCCACAAATGTCGTGAGACTCGTCTTCGTGCAAGACCTCCTTGGGTGTTAATCCCTAAATGTTGTGGGACACCTCTTCTTGCACGACCTTGAGTGTTAGTCCCTAAATGTCATGAGTCTCGTCTTCGTGCAAGACCTCATTGGGTGTTAATCCCTAAATGTCGTGGGACTTGTCTTCATGAAAGACCTCCCTGGGTGTTAATCCCTAAATGTCGTGGAACTCATCTTCTTGCAAGACCTCCCTGGGTGTTCATCCCTAAATGTCGTGGGGACTCATCCTTGTACAGGACCTCCCTAGGGCCGTTGCCCTAAATTTAAGTAAATAGCTCGGGAAGTGTACCTGGTAGGTTGCGAACAGTACAACACCACGATGTACACGTGGGAGTTGTGATTGTTGTTGTTGTATTTGAGATGTGATAGGTTCATGCTAGCTGCACCAAGTATGTGATACTTGGCACCAGCTGATCCTCGGCTAGGAAATCTGCATTGGACTTGCATTCATAATATTCGTGCAACATCATATTGTGTTGAGCATGCCTACACATTGCATATTGCATGGCATCTATTATCTGTTTTATTTACTATTTCATAACATGCTCACGTGACCTGATTGTACGAATGTATGGTTGATTTAGATTACATGAGACTGCTATTAACGATATTGTTGCGTGTTGGACTAACTGTGTGGTACAAGGATGGAAGACCGGATTATTGTTTATATGGGCATTCTAAGCTCTCTGCAACGTTTCGTGTTTCTAGTTGAAGTAGTTGATGTAAGCATCGATGGACTTGGACTCAGACTGTTGTGTTGATAGATCCTAGTAGCTTAGTTTTATAAGTTCCATTGCTGAGATAGTTTATTAGTTCATGTATTGGTTTTGGTTGTAGGCTCTTCTAAATCCGTTAAAATAGTTGATGTATCATGGATATTTTTATTTAGACTTTTTTTTCCACACTCTGATTGATTGATAGAAGTAATGGGTTGTTGTTGTGAGCCGTGTTCAATTGTTGGGAACCTGAAGGTTGCACCTCGTGATCCATGCCACCCACCTAGGGATTTGGGCATCGGGATCCGTAGCGTGACAAATTGGTATTAGAGCTCTAGGTTTAGTTTCCTAGGGACTGGAGAACATAGAGTTGAAAACTAGGATCCACATGTTTGCAATTGTATGTTGAGTGCATAACAGGATTGTTTGGTATTTGTATGATTACTTGTTGTGATTGCTTGTTATGATTGATCTAGAGACCCGTAAGTTTGATGAAACCTAGGAAAGTACATAGAAACATGTAAACCTAGGAATCACTTGATTTTTTGGCCTGAATAAAATAGGAATTGTTTGCTGAATTTTGTGAATGACATGAATTATTACGTTTTGTATGTTTGAGTTTTATTATCATATAAAGAATAAAATGATTAAAGCATAACAGATTATAGGATTGGGGATCTTAGAAATTCAACATGGATTATTTCGGGGACTCAATTTCTTAGAAGATGGGAAGGATGTAAAGGCGCGGCTCCGAAAAATTAATAATAATCATTAATGGTGCAATTATTTTAAAAAGTTGAATAATGGAAAGAATTAAAGAGAATTTTACGAGAGATTAATCAGAAAATCTTGGGTAACTAAATGAAAATAATTAGTTAAAGATTAATTAAGACGATTTAATTAACATAATTAATCAATAAGGTTAGTTTAGTAATTTCTAGTAATTTCGGGAATTGAATCTTAGATAATTAGGGCATTGGTTAGTAAGTAAAAGAATGACAGAGAACTTGGAATCTAGGTGTTATTAGAAGTAAGTATGGGGGTAGAAAAAATAATTATCAAACCTAAGTTCGAAACAGAAGATGAAGTGGGCGTGGGGTGCGCGTGATGGAAGGAAGAATAAAGGGAAAGAATAGGGCAGACTTGGGTACAAAACCCAAGCCACCCCAGCCATTGACGAAGAAGAAGAAGAAGAAGAAGAAGAAGAAGAAGAAGAAAAAGAAGAAGAAGAGGAGGAGGAGAGGAAGAGGAAAAGCTGATTGGGCTATTGATCGAACCTGGGACTAGCACGAGGTAAACAATCTCTGTATAATCCTTGCATTTCATCTCAGTCATCTCCTAGATTGATTCATTGAATTGATATCTCACATGTCTTTTATTAAAATCTGTCTCAAGTTCTCTATATTAATGATGGCTTGCGACAATGATGATTAAACGTTTAGATCCTTGTTATATTGGTTTTCGATGAGTAGTTGGATGTTTATGTATGTTTTCGGAGTTATGGAAGTGAATATGTGATGTTTAAAAAGTATTTGATAGCTTATATTTGTATTTCGAGACCCAAAGAAAACAACCCAGAAAAACCCAGTTTTCGCGCTAGTCGGCAGGAATCGGTCCTCCGATGTCTCTGCCGATGGAGATGCATTTCTAGGCCAATTTTTCTATTTGGTAGGCATCGGTCCACCGATGCCTCTGCCAACGACCCGATGAACTTTCAGTGAGCTTCGGTCCATCGACGCCTCTGCCGACAGACACGTGTTTTTAGACTATTTTAACCCTTCGACAGACCTTGGTCCACCGACGCCTTTGCCGACGAACCTGTAACTTGCACAATGAATAGGATTTGTGGGAGTACGACCTAGGTGGATGATGTGGGGCTTTGGATTTTGTTGTTGTTGGTTTTCAGAAGCAAGACTTGACCATGGAGGGTCAATCTTGGTGTTCCGAGGTTATTGTGACCACTATTTCCATCTTAGGTTTGATCCGGATTGGTTGTGAACTATTGATTAAATAGTTAAGTTGATTACTTAGGTTGTGAAATATTGATACATGTGGAAAGGATGCTTGGGATGGTATTCGGCAGATTATTTTAGTGTATGGTCACATGGGCAGCTTCTGACGGGTATTATCACCGGTAATCCTATTGATTGTGGAAAGGACGATTGTGATGGTATGCGGCAGATTGTTCGTGTGTATGGGCGCACAGGCAGCTTCTGACGGACATTATCACCTGTAATCCTTTCGATAGTGGAAAGAATACCTGTGATTCCTTTCGACGAATTAATCGTGTGTATGGGCGCATGAATAGCTTCCAAAGGATGTTAGCACCGAATATCCTACTATCTTGTGGAGTAACTCATCCGGACAACCGGGAAGTGACAGATCGAGGTTTCAGGCCATTGTTGAGGGGACTCATCTTTATGCAAGACCTCCTTGGGTGTTTATTCCTAAATGTCATTGAACTCGTCTTTGTGCAAGACCTCCATGAGTTTTAATCCCTAAATGTCGTGGGACTCGTCTCCGTGCTAGACCGCCTTTGGTGTTAATCCCTAAATGTCGTGGGGCTCGTCTTCATGCATGACCTCCTTGGGTGTTATTCCCAAAATGTCGTGGGACTCGTCTTTGTGCATGACCTCCCTTGGTGTTAATCCCTAAATGTCATGGGGACTCATCTTTGTGTAAGACCTCCGTGGGGCCATTCCCTTAAATGTAAGTAAATAGCTCGGAAGTTTACCCGGTAGGTTGCGAACCCTACAAAACCACGATGTACACGTGGGAGTTGTGATTGTTGTGTTTGTGACTGAGATGTGATAGGTTCATGCTTGCAGCACCAAGTATGTGATACTTGGCACCAGCATTAGACTTGCATTCATAATGTGCGTGTTTCATCATATTGTGTTGAGCATCCCTGAGCATTGCATAATGCATGGCATCTATTACCTGTTTTATTTATTGTTTCATAACATGCTAATGTGACATGATTATACAACTGTATGGTTGATTTAGATAACATGAGACTGCTATTAATGATATTGTTCCTTGTTGGACTAGTTGTGTGGTACAAGAATGGAAGACATGATTATTGTTTATACGGGCATTCCAAGCTCACTGCAACGTTTCATGTTGCAGGTTGAAGTAGTTGATGTTAGCATGGATGGACTTGGACTCGAACTGCTGTGTTGATAGATCCTAGTAGTTTAGTTTTATTCGTTTTGTTGCTGAGATAGTTTATTAGTTCTTGTATTGGTTTACGTTGTAGGCTCTTCTGATGCCATAAGAATGGCTGAATGTATCTTGGATATTTTTATTTAGACTTTTGCTTCCGCACACTTATTGATTGATAGAAATAATGGCTACTTTTATTATGGGTTGTTGTTGTGAGCCGCGTTCCATCGTTGGGAACCCGAAGGTCGCACCACGTGATCCGTTCCACTCACCTAAGGATTTGGGCATCGAGATCCTGAGCATGGCAGATTGGTATCAGAGCTCTAGGTGAAAACTAGGTTCCACATGTTTGCAATTGTATGTTGAGTGCATAACATGCTTGTTTGTTATTTGTATGATTACTTATTGTGATTGCTTGTTATGATTGATCTAGAGACCCTTAAGTTTGATGAGACCTAGAAAACGACATAAGAACATGTAAACCTGGGAATCACATGATTTTGTGGCATGAATATAACATGAATTGTTTGCTGAATTTTGTGAATGACATAAACTGTTACGTATTGTATGTTTGAGTTGTATTATCATATAAATAAAAAATTGGTTAAATCATAACAGACTATAGGATTGGGGATCTTAGAAATTCAACATGCATTATTTTCGGGATGAAATTTCTAAAAGGGGGGAAAGATGTAAAGACCCAGATCCAAAAAATTAATAATAATCACTATGGTGCAATTATTTAATAAAGTTGAATAATGGAAACAATTAAAGGGAATTTTACGGGAGATTAATCAAAAAATTTCTTGAAACTAAATGAAAATAATTAGTTAAATATTAATTAAGACGATTTAATTAACGTAATTGATCAAAAAGGTTAGTTTATTAGTTTCTAATAATTTTTGGAATTGAATCTTATCTAATTTGGGCATTGGTTAGTAAGTAAAAGAAGGATAAAGAACTTGGAGTCTAGGTGTTATTAGAAGTAAGTATGGGGGAGGAGAAGTAATTATCAAACCTAATTTCAAACAGAAGATTGAGTGGGCGTGGGGTGCTTGTGATGGAAGGAAGAGAGAGAGAGGGAGAGAGAATTTCCATTCTCTTAATCTCTTTCAATAAGTGGACAATGGTTTAGGAAGGAAAATAAAGAGAAAGAATAAGGGAGACTAGGGTAGAAAACCCTAGCCGTCCCAACAATTGAAGAAGAAGAAGTAGAAGAAGAAGAAGAGGAGAGGATGAGGAAAAGGTGATTGGGTTGTTTATCGAACCTGGAACTTGCACGAGTTAAACATTAATCTCTGTATAATCCTTGCATTTAATCTTAGTCATCTCCTAGATTGATTCCTTGAATTTATATCTCACATGTCTTTTATTAAAATTTGTCTCAAGTTCTTGATATGAATGATAGCTTGCATTATTAATGATTTAATGTTTAAATTATTGTTATATTGGTTTTTTGATGAGTGGTTGGATGTTTATTTTTATTTTCGGAGTTATAGAAGTGAATATGTGATGTTTCAAAAGTATTTGATAGCTTAGATTTGGATTTTGAGACCCAAAGAAAAACCCAGTTTTTTGCGCAGGTCGGCAGGCATCGGTCTACGGACGCGTCTACTAAAGACCCTGTGAACTCTCAGTGAACTTCGGTCCACCGATGCCTCTGCCGATAGAGACGTGTTTTTAGACTATTTTGACCCTTTCGCAGACTTCGGTCCACCGATGCCTCTTCCGACGAACCTGTGACCTGCACAGTGAATAGGATTTGTGGGAGGATGACCTTGGTGGACGGTGTGGGGCTTTGGCCTTTGTTGTTGTTGGTTTTCGGAAGAAAGACTTGGCAATGGAGGGTCAATCTTGGTGTTTCGAGGTTATTGTGACCACTAATTCCATCTTCGGTTTGATCCGGATTGGTTGTGCACTGTTGATTAAATAGTTAACTTGATTGCTTATGTTGTGATATATCGATGCATGTGGAAAGGATGCTTGTGATGGTATCTGGCAGATTGTTCGTGTGTATGGGCGCACGGGCAGCTTTTGACGGGTATTATCACCGATGATCCTATTGATTGTGGAAAGGGTGCTTCTGATGGTATCCGGAAGATTGTTCATGTGTATGGGCGCACGGGAAGGTTCTGACGGGAATTATCACCAGTAATCCTATTGATTGTGGAAAGGATACCTGTGATGGCTTCCGGGGGATTATTTGTGTGTATGGGCACATGGATAGCTTCTGAAGGATGTTATCACCGAAAATACTACTATCTTGTGGAATAGCTCGTCCGGTCAACAAGGTAGCGACTGTTCGAGGTTTGAGGCCGTTGTTGAGGAGACTCGTCTTTATGCAAGACCTCCTTGGGTGTTAATTCCTAAATGTCGTGGGACTCGTCTTTGTGCAACAACTGCTTGGGTATTAATCCCTAAATGTCGTGGGACTCCTCTTCGTGCAAGACCTCCTTCGGTGTTAATCCCTAAATGTCGTGGGACTCGTCTTCGCGCAAGACCTCCTTGGGTTTTAATCCCTAAATGTCGTGGGAATCGCCTTTGTGTAAGACCTCATTGGGTGTTAATCCCTACATGTAGTGGGACTCGTCTTCGTGCAAGACCTCCCTGGGAGTTTATCCCTAAATGTCATGGGGACTCGTCTTTGTGTAGGACTGTAACGACCCGATCCCAGACCTTAGACTAATTAAGATTAGAAACCTAATTGACTTAAATAATTTAGTTTGACCTCACTCGTAAGCTAAACTAATGCCCAATAAGACCCTGACCTCAGGGTGCGGTACCAACTCAAGAAAATTTAGCGAGCTGGGG
>JAUPMG010128881.1:0-11546 GCA_031762675.1 Pachysandra terminalis | reverse complement strand
AGAAAGTAATAAAGTGATGAGATGGAGTGTTGAACCCACAGGGAATTTTTAGCTACTAAATACTGAAATTACTTTCCTAAATTCTATTTGGACAATCGACTAGTGAGATGGGTGTTTAACTGACAATTAAAATTAATAACTAAGAAAATAAAATAACAAGTTAACCAGTTGACTAAAATACTAAGGCATTTGATTTCTTCATAGCCAATCCGAATTAAATTCGAAATATTCATGCCATTGAAAATTACAATCCAATTTGAAAGAGAAAATCCCTAATCTATCCAATGTTCTCTCTTAAGCACCAATGAACTTACCTCCACGCGATAACCCACTATATCTCTATGTGAATTTAAAAGCATGCAAGCACTTTAAGTTCTATGGAGTTTCATGCAAAGCTACATAAACCATGCCAATACCTCTATCAACATGTAGAATATGGAATTTTAGCATAAGAACCTAATAATGTATATCTCCTCTCGGTCTCAATACAATTAACAAGACAATAAGATTGTGATCAACCATTCAATTGGATTAAACGCAATGATAAAATACTCAAAAATGGATTATAAATTCAGTAGCAATAAGAAAAAGAATCAAGACTTCATGGCTAGAAATCCTTAGCAAATAAAATTAGCTCATAATGAAACTAAAACATCCTTGTCTTTAATCAAAAACATGGTTATCAAGAAGAAATCTCAAATTCAAAAATAAAGTAGAGAATTAAGAAGAAAAGAAGAATCTAGATTTATTGAAGATTCAAAATTCTCTCTTCCAATCGTCCACTTCAAAAGCACCTCTTCCAAGGAATTGCTCACGTCCCCACTGGTTCTCTTTGTTCCAAGACTTCTTTTCACATCCAGAAATTCTTTCCTATTTATAGAGGTCCATGGACCAAAACTCCTCCATGAGAACGGACGTTAATGGAAGCTTCCAATTCCGGTTTTGATTTTCTTCCTTCTAATTCGATTTCCATCTTTCATTCTTGATTTCCAATTTGGTTCTTGAATATACTTTCAAAATTCAACTCTCAACCTTCCTCTTTGATCACCAATGGCTACTTCCTCTGCTCCTTCCAAAAATGCACGAATAGAACATGTTCTTCAAAATAGCGGGTTGGGTTTTGCAGCCTTGGATGGGCCTTGGTTGGGTTTGGTCGGATCGGTTTTACTGATCTGAATCGGGTCAGATTCCATTTCTGGTTCTTGATCCGACCTGCCTTATCTGAACCGATTTGGGTCTGATTTCCTTTGACCAGGATTGGTCTTTAAAAGTACCACTACATCAATAAATTAGGCATAATTAAGATAATTAAAAAAAAAGAATTTGGCAAATTGTAGGTAAAATGGAGAATTAAATATGAGGAAAAAATACCAGATAAGTCATGCAATTAAGGCTATATAATGTGGTAGTTCATGACTTATCACACCCCCCAACGTACCTTTTGTTAGTCTGTAACAAGATTGAAATAATAAAAAAAACAAAAATTCCTAACTGTTCCACTTTCGCTGGCACTCTCGATTGCATTTAGCATATGCAACAAGCTTTGAAATCCCTAGGTGTCCCTCGTGGACGAGTTATAGGGTCGTGAGGGTTTACCAGGATGATACGCACAAACATTTACTTGAAATAATGGTTATTCAAAGAAAATAAAGTAATACCAAGGACAATGGTTAACGTTCAAGGATAAGCTTAAAAAGATAAACTCCATGTTCACAATCTTAAGAAATCAAGAATGAGTCTAATCAATTATAATCAGATAGTGGAACATCACAAGTGCCTTGGGTGTAAAGTGAACGACCACAACATTATGAGACTTCAAAATAATTCCAATATAAATGATTTAATACCCCTAAATTCAGTGGAATCCTTATCAGATGAAACAACCAAGGCATAACATTCATTAAAATATTTATTTTATATTGTGTTTTCAAAATATGTGCACTGTGCTATGTCTAGCTCCCTTAAGCTTTCTAATTGACCCATGTATCGAGTGTTGGACCAATGAATCTTGAGCCAGATGGCTCAAAGGGCATTTGGTGTGAAGAACACCCCTACGGATTTACTTACTCAAGTCAAAAAGGTTACGAAGCTAAATTAGCCACAATATCAACCATTCAAGACTCCTTACCTTTTGATGTGAACACTCGTTGCTTATTGAGGCAAGAGGCACGGTTACTCAGTAAAAAGCTCAAAATAATCAATAATTAAGCACTTATTCTTTCTTTCTTTTTTCTTAAATTAACATAAACCATAATCACCATGCAGAGGTTATTCATTCACAAGTCTACCAACAGAACTTAAGTCATCAAAAACATCCATGAATGGTTTCACATTTCATACTTCACAAACTATGTGTTAGTGTGGTTTTGCTAAGTTCAAAGTGAGACAAGGGAAATCACACTATCCAAGAATAAGTACAGAGCAATGTTTAGATTTCTTAGTCCAATGATCATGTGTTTATGTGTTTAAACTTATCAAAGAATATGAATCAAAGTTCAAAGTTCAACAAAATTTTCACAAATAACACATCTAATCATTTAAATTCAAAACAAGTTCAAGAAATTCTAGATTTCTCACTTTTCTGCCTGAATTAACCAAAGGTCTAACAATATTTAGCATTCGTTACCCAAATTCTAGAAAATTGCCTAAATTGCAATTTCGGTGTACTGTTTGGTCCGTTGAGAGGTAGCCCAAAAATTTCAGCAGACTTTTTGGTCAGCCGAGAAGTACACAGAAATCAAGATCTCATTTTCTTAATTTCTGTAAAGTGCACCAAAACCTTTTCAGTATACCGAAGGGTCCACCGAATCTCAGGGACTGGAAAGTGTACCGAGTCCCAATTCGGTCAACCGAAGGGTTCACCGAAGATGTTCGGCAGACTTCTCGTTTAGCCGAGAAGTCCACCGAAACCCTGAACCTTCTATTTGGATTATGTAAAGACTACCAAGGCTTTTAGTAGTTAAAATTGGTCTAAACCTTCTGATTTTCTGGGTTTCTTAAGTCAACAAAACTTATGACTTAGTCACAACACCCCCCAACTTGAATTTAACAGTGTCCTTAATGTTGAAGACAAGAAATAAAATAAAGATAGGGAGAAGAAATACTCCCTGGATTTGCAAAGTTGACTTTAGGATGCAACTTTGACTAACATGAACGACCTCCAACTTCCCAAACCTGAAAAATAAAAAAACAAAATTTATGAAATTAGTTTGAATGAAACGAAATGGAAAAGACAACAAATAAAAAATCAAAAATTAAAAACACTTGGGTTGCCTCCCAAAAAGTGCTTGGTTATAGTTGTTAGCTTGACTTGGTGCAATTTGTCATGTTGAAGGGTTAAGCAAATAGGATGACTTGTGTTGCATGATGTCTCCATCAACGAAAGGCTTTAATCTTTGACCATTTACTTTGAAAGTGCCCTTGGTGTCAAGATGAATCTTTACAGCTCCATGAGGATAGATATTGACAATAGTGAAAAGACCGGACCAACGAGAACGAAGCTTTCTTGGAAATAGTCTCAATCTAGAGTTGTAAAATAACACTTTCTGACCAACCATGAATTCTTTCCTTTGAATGTGCTTATCATGCCACTTCTTTGTTCTTTCTTCATAAATTCAGGCATTCTCATAAGCATCAAGACAGAATTCATCCATCCCATTTAGTTGGAGAAGCCTCTTCTCCCCTGCGGCCTTAAAATCGAAGTTCAAAGTTTTCATTGCCCAATATGCCTTGTGTTCTAGTTCTACCGGAAGATGACAAGCTTTTCCATAGACAAGTCAGTATGGGGACATTCCAATTGGTGTTTTGAAAGCTGTCTGCTATGCCCAAAGTGCATCATCAAGCTTCTTAGACCAATCCTTTCGGGAGAAATTCACCATGTTCTCCAAGATGTGTTTCAATTCCCAGTTTGAAACCTCAAATTGACCACTTGTCTGGGGACGATAGGGAGTGGCAACTCTATGGGTAACACCATATTTTCTCAACATGGCTTCAAATTACTTTTCTCGTAAGTGCTTCCCACCATCACTGATTATTGCTTTTGGAGTTCCAAACCTAAGGAAAATCTACTTTCTCAAAAAATTCATCACAACTTTAGCATCATTAGTAGGGAGGGCTACGGCCTCAACCCATTTAGAAACATAATCTACAGCCACTAAAATGTACTTATTTGAAAAGAAGAAGGGAAAGGTCCCATAAAATCAATACCCCAAACATCAAATAATCCAACTACAAGACTATTGTTTAAAGGCATTTCATTTTTTCGGGAAATATTCCCAATTCTTTCACTTTGATCACAAGAAAAAACAAAAGAAAAAGCATCTTTAAAGAGAGAAGGCCAATAAAAACCTGATTGTAGGACCTTAGCTATAGTTCTGTATGGTCCAAAATGGCCGTCAACTTCAAGTGAACGACAATGCTTTAATATGCTCACCATCTCTTCCTCGGGTACACATCTCCTAATGATTTGATCTTTGCAATGCTTGTAGAGGAAAGGGTCTTCCCAAAAGTAATGCTTTGCATCAGGAAAGATTTCTTCTTTTGTTGATATGAGAAATCCGAATTTATCACATTGCTAACAAAGTAGTTCACAAAGTCTGCATACCAAGGAACTTCGGTTAATGTAAAAGCAAGGATTTTTTCAGCAAGAAATAACTCATTGATTGGAATAGATGTGGTAGCTTCATCTTCATCAAGCTCAAGGCGAGAGAGGTGGTCAGCTACTTGATTCTCGGTTCCCTTCTTATATTTGATTTCCAAGTCAAACTCTTGCAAAAGCAAAATCCACAGAATCAACCTTGGTTTTTCTTCTTTCTTGGCTAGCAAATATTTAAGAGTAGAATGGTCAGTATAAACAATAACCTTGGAACCAATCAAATAGGATCTAAACTTATCAAAAGCAAAAACTACGACCAATAATTCTTTCTTGGTTGTAGAATAGTTGAGTTGAGCATCATTCAAGGTTCTACTAGCATAATAAATGACCTGCAACAATTTGTTTTTTCGCTGTCCTAAAACAGCTCCTAAAGCCAAACCGGTACACAAATTATTGGGGCTGAAATCAGATTTTCCTTCATAAATTTGAATGCTTGTAAACAGTCGTTAGAAAAATTAAAAGGTGTATCCTTAACCAATAGACTACAAAGGGGTTTAGTGAGTTTAGAAAAATCTTTAATAAAATGACGATAAAACCCCGCATGTCCAAGAAAACTTCTCATGCCATTGATTGTTGTTGGTGGGGGTAATTTTTCAATAACCTCCACTTTCGCCCTATCCACTTCAATCCCTTTGGAAGAGATCCTATGACCAAGCACTATTTCTTCTTACACCATAAAGTTACATTTTTTCCAGTTTAGTACAAGGTTAGTTTCTTCACATCGTTTCAAAACGATAGATAAATTATTCAAACAGGAATCAAAAGAAGAATCAAACACAGAAAAATCATCCATAAAGATTTCAATGAATGTTTCCACCATGTTCGAAAAAATTGCCATCATGCATCGTTGAAAAGTGGCCGGTGCATTGCATAGGCCAAATGGCATCCTTCTATACGCAAAAGTATCATAAGGACATGTAACGGTGGTTTTTTCTTGGTCTTCCAGTGCTATAGGGATTTGATTGTATCCCGAATAACCATCTAAGAAGCAGTAATAATCATGACCTGCAAGACACTCCAACATTTGGTCAATAAAAGGTAATGGAAAATGATCCTTCCGAGTGGCATCGTTGAGTTTTCTATAATCTATGCACACCTGCCAACCTGTGACTGTTCTTGTTGGGATTAGTTCATTAGTTTCATTCTTTACAACTATAATACCACCTTTCTATGGTACTGCTTGAACCAGACTTACCCAAGAACTATCAGAAATTGGATAGATTATACCTGCATCAAGCAATTTGAGGACCTCGGCCCTTACTACCTCTTTTATGTTGGATTGAGCCTTCTTTGGGGTTGTATTGTGGTCTTGTAGCTCTCCTCCATAAGGATTTTGTCCATGCATATTGAAGCACTAATTTTCTTTATGTCGGTTATGGACCACCCCAATGCCAATTTGTGAGCTCTCAACACTCGAATTAACTTCTCTTCTTCAAGACCTGTCAAAGAAGAAGAAATAATTACTGGCAAAGATGTGTTTACTCCTAAATAAATATACTTCAAATGAGAAGGTAGAGGTTTAACCTCAAGCTTTGGAGGCTCATAAGTTAACAAGTTTTGTTGGGAAGCTCCTTTCTCATGAAGAACCTCAAATTTTGGCTTCTTCTTGTGAGTGTAAGGTGGTGAAGCCTCCAAGTAAGGTGCACGCTCTCTAATGCTAGTGTTAACAGATGAATAGTCCCCGATTGAGTAATGCATGCTTCAAGTGGTTCCCTTGGATTTTCTTCATTGAAAGTGTCAGATACCAACTTGCTAATGGTATTTATCTGAAAGCATGAATCACTTGTAGAGGGTTGTTTCATCGCTTCGAACACATCAAAAACAACCTGCTCCTCTTGCAATCTAAGGATAAGTTTTCCTTGTTGGACATCGATAAGTGTTCTTCCCGTAGCTAGGAAGGGCCGGCCCAAAATGAGTGGAATTTCCCGGTCTTCCTCCATAACTAACACAATGAAATCTACAGGAAAGATAAACTTGTCAACTTTAACAAGAACATCTTCAACTATACCTCTCGGTTATTTAATGGACCTATCTGCCAATTTGAGGGATACAATTGTTGCCTTTGCTTCACCAATCCCTAATTTCTGAAAAATAGAAAAAGGCATTAAATTAATAATTGCACCTAAATCATATAAAGCTTTATTAAAATGAGAATTTCCAATTGTGCAAGGAATAGTGAAACTGTAATGCCCCTCAAATTTGCTATTTCTTCTATTTGGGGCATTTTTGTAATTTTTGAATTCTTTTGGGCATTTTTGCAATTTATCTGGCCAGCTCTTGAGGACACTTGTTGTGTTTCTTGCCTTACACCCTAGCCCCCTCTCTTTAAAGATCTTGGATGGTTGAGATTAACTCTCCTATCCAAGGGGTTAGTGAAGGGCTAGGATTGGTTCTCATAAGAGAATATAGGGTTTAGGCTAACCCTAACTCTTTCTTTTGCTCATTTGTGTTGTGTTGGCTGAGAAGGGTGTTGGAGATATCCAAGGAAGAAGAAGGGAAGAGGAAGAAGCTCCAGCAAGGAGCCATCTTCACCAAATTTCGTGCATCAAGATTTGCCTGTGCAAAGTAAGTGCATTGTGTGCATCGTTGGTGTATTATCTTGGGATTTCTTAATTTTGCTTGAATGTTTGAATGCATTGAATGCTTGAATGCTCATGTAATTATTGGTGAATGATTCATTGATGTTCCAGCTAAGTCTATGAATAAAATGTGAATGAACTCCATGTTTTTAGGTTAAGTTGCTAAACTGTGTATTTGAGATACATTCTTGTTGATTTTCGTATTTGATGTTCTTGATTTGTTTGGAATTGGTATGTGTATTGATTCAATATGTTTATCTTGTATTTTGGACTCATTTTTCCCAGAAAACCACGAACCATAGGTGGCTTTTGACCTAGAATTTACAGGTGCGAATTCTGGGCAAGAAACCTAGAAATAGTGGTTGTCAGCGAATCTGTAGGTCCATCGACGACACTCGCCGATGGTACTCGGTTGGTTTATTTCACCCAACGAGCGCATAGACAGATGAGACCTACTTGGGTGTCCTTTCGGTGGGTTTTCGGTGAAACCGACGGACTCGCCAACGATTGGAGTTGCAGACAGGTCCTGTTGGTGGGTGTGTCGGCCCACCAAGGGATTCGCCAACAGGGAGTGTGATTTTGGTGATTGGCGATCGGTGAGTCGTCGACAGGACCGACAAGACTCACCGATGGGCATCGGTGGATCTGTCGGCGACACCGGTGGGTATTGATTTATGGCTTGGGGTTCGGTTAGTTGTCAGTGGGACCGATGGCACTCGCGATGAGCATCGGTGAGTACGTCGGTTAGCTGATGGACTCACCGACAGAGAGGTTTTGGTCCTTGTCGGTGAGTACATCGACCCACCGACGGGACCCGCTGAGGCAGGTATTTGGCTGAGATTTATGGTGGGATTCTTGTAGGAATTTCGTCTTGTTCCATTGAGAATTATGTAACTAATGCTATGTGCTTCCATTGCATACTTAGTATATGTTGGAAGCATGTTGAATGATTAATGTTATATGCTTTAACTTCATATTACTTTATGATTGTGGGATTTATATTATATGCTTTCCTATCATAATTACTACATGATTGAAGCATAGTTAGAAATGTTAAATGAATGTGACGCATACATTTAGTTGTTTGCTAATCTCATGCATGGACAGTCCTTGTGAGGACTTGTACCACAGATTACCCCTAGATCCGTTTGAGAAGGACAAGAGGGCAAATGTGAGGATACTTGGGCTATAAGATGAGACCCAAATGAGAGATAAGACTCTGGTGTCCCATGGGGGACTATATATATTAGAAATCCAAGATGATTTAAGGGTGACGGATTAGCTACCCCAAGAGCCCACAGACACCTATATACATTGTATTATATATATAGAGGGTAAATTCAATTGATAGTTGTGAGTGGGTATTGTGCCATGGAGGGAGGTTCATGAAGATGATGCCCTTGGACTATCCTGTTGAGATGGTGTCTCCCCGATAAAAATAAATGCGAGGCATGAATTCTCGGGGGTTGCAATTACCTTAAAACTGTGTTGTACAAATAGAATCTGCGAGGTATCCTTAGCCCGAAAGGGATCATGTATTCGTGAATGGATAGATGGTGGTACAGTCTGGATCTGGCGTAGGCATATCACATCACAATATCAGCGACATGCATTTGCATCCACGTGATTTCTTATACCAATTGTTGGGTCATTTATGAATTGTTCAAATCATTGGGTTTCCCTTTATCTTTTTGTTTGGCGTTTATCTTGTTTTACTTGACCTACGACCTGCTGAGGCGTGAGGTGATTTTATTTGTTGTTATGTGATAGACATATGTCATACTTGCTTATACATGTTCTATGATTTATTTTCTGTTGCGTATCCTAACTTATTGTAGGATTTTCTGTTATATGTTGTGGTTTTCCACCCACAGTGAGTATACGTTTGGATTATAAGTGGGTGAGAGTCCGGCTTGGAGTTCTAAGGCCTTGCTCACGAGAGAGTGAAACACGCGTTAGAATTCGGGTCGTGACAAAGTGGTATCAGAGCATGGTTTCTTAGTCGATTCTGAGTGGTAGTGTAGAGTTGGAGTTGATGGACTTAGTGATATTGTGGTTGTTGATGTGGATTGAGTGTATTTGATTCTTGCACATGTTGTTGAGAATAATTGTGGATCGATTCTCGAGTTGTCTTCTCACCTTATTGTGTGGTTTTAGGACGGTGGGAATAAGGAGAGGAGGAGCGGCCGGAGAGGGCACTTCGAGAGCCGGAACCCCAGTTGGCAGGAGTTTATCGAGCACTGGAAGACATGGCAGAGATGGTGAGGCAAGGGCAGCACCAACAAACCACGGAACCGTCAGAAGCTCAGAGGTGGCTAGACCACCTAGAACATATCTTTGAGGTACTTGATTGCGACGAGGTGGATAGAGTTCGACTTGCGGTCTTCATGTTAGAGGGTGAAGCTAGACATTGGTGGAAGTCATCCTTGGCTACTATGGAGGAGGAAGAAGTCTACTGGGATCGGTTCAAGAAGGATTTCTTAGAAAAGTACTTTCCTTTGAGCATTAGGAAGGAAAAAGAGATTGAGTTTCTGAGATTGGAGCAACGGTCTATGTTGGTGGCCGAATATGAGGCAAAGTTCACAGAGTTATCGTAGTTCGCTCCTTATGCCGTTGACACGGAAGCGAAGAAGACTCATCTGTTTGAGAACAGGCTGTGGGATAACATTAAGGGAAAGATGATTACACGGACATTCACATAGTACAATGAGGTAGTGGACATGGCCCGTAAAGTAGAGAGGAACAACGCCGAGTTCTTAAAGGCTCGTGAGCAACAAAAGAAGCAGAACAAGGAGAAGCAGTTGAGTAACCGTGCACCTCAAGAAGGGAGCAAGAAGGACAAGCGCAAGAAGAGGGATGAGAGGAGTCGGACGCTAGTGCGCCAGCACCGATCGTCGTACATGGACCCCACCCGCTCGCCGCATTGTTATAACTGTGATAAGACGGGACATTTTCAAAAGTCGTACCGGATGCCGCGTAGGATCGAGATGACTGGACCGAGGGATCCCGCACCACGACCTTCTACGGCCCTACAAATGATTCCACGACTGCAATATGCTCAGCCCCGGCTTGGACCACCTCCATAGCAACATCGACCAGTGCCTCCACAGCAATTCCAACAAAGAGGGCCAGGACCTGTAGCGCTGCCTCACCAGCCCCAGTAGCATTATCAGCAGTAGCCCCAGCGGACCTACCTGCCCCCTCAGGGCCGACTACATCCGGTAGCTCCACCGGCGGTACCTACAGATGACGAGGCAAAAGAACAGAGGATGTCAGGAGGAGTGATGGAAGGTACTTTGCCTATTTTCTCGACTCATGAACTTGTATTGTTTGACACGGGTGCATTTTATTCATTCATTTTGCATGATCTTGTATTTACATTGGGTTTGAAATGTAGTATTGTGAACCCTAGCTTGACTTTAGAGAGCCCAATGGGAGGTCCCACTTCTCCGAGTAGGGTGTGTAAGTCTTGTCCCGTTTCCATGGGAGCGACTGAAACACTGATTGATTTGATAGTTTTGAATATGAATAGATATGATGTGATTTTGGGTATGGACTGGTTAGCAGCATACTGTGTTGTTATTGACTGCTATAGTAGGATGTTAACCCTTATGTTTCCTGGAGGACTGTCTGTAAGGCTCAAGAGGCTTCGACCTGATCTATCTGATCAGTTAGCTGTGCTTGACCTGTGCTCCGTGGAAGGGAAGCTTGGAGTAGTGAATATCCCTATTGTTTGTCAGTTTGGGAATGTCTTTCAAGACATCCTAGGTTTTCCGCCTAGGTTAAGACATCAAAGATTTAGTTCTTCTAAGACTTAAGTAACTAGGTTAAGATGTTTATAGGATATCAGGTTAGGATCTTATAGGTAAAATCTAAGTTACGATTTGTAGGGGGTTATGGGATTTAGATATCTATAGGCGTTAGATTGTGAGGAACGATGTGTGTTGTTTGTGCGTCCTATCTAGCAACTCCGGATGGATAATTGGGAACAGTAAGTACAACTGTTTCTGAAAGTCCTAAGGTAGAAGCTACTACGATGAAGTCTTTGTTAAGCACTAGATCGTCACATTATTGAAGGATGTGATGACCTAGGGCTTATGTGTGTTGAGTGAGACTACTTAAAAGTACTTATACCTCTAATACTAATAAAGTTTCAGATTTTAAGGTCGAATGTTGTTCAAATGCATTGGATCGAAAAATTTGAAAATTTGGTAGGAATTAGATTATATATAGATAAAGAGGATAATAATATGAAATTATTTAATCACTCCACTCTATTATGTATATATCATTTTATATAATCACACCAAGTT
>JAUPMG010128860.1:0-11547 GCA_031762675.1 Pachysandra terminalis | reverse complement strand
TGTTGATCGCGTAAAATTAGTTTCTCTGGATCGGCCACTGATCCTTCGAGATTGGAAGCCACATAATCGTCTGATTCCCAATCGGTCATATAATCAACCGATTTACTTTAATAGTCAATTTATGCAGTTAACTTACATAACCTGTCTTTTAGGTGAACTCTTAAGAGTTCTAGCATGCCCGCACCCACTTCAGCCACACGACCGAGAGTGAACCTACAAACTGACCGGAAGCGAGTCGGAGTTAGTTTTTCAGACCAACATATTTTGCACGCCCGGTGTGACGCATCTGGTAAAGCTAAATGGCGCCAAAAACTAGCTCTAGTGGACGATCAGGAGAAGATGATCGTGATGGAATGGATATTATTCAAGAAGAAATATTAAAAGGCACTGCCACACCGGCCGAAATGCATGGCCAGGCTAATCCAATGGCAGAGGTAGGATCGACATCCACTCCGTTAAATAATAGTGTCTTAATGATGTTACGAGCTATAAATCACATTTTAATGAGGATAGGTGCCGATCAAGGACGCACTTATGCGACCATTGCAGAAGGATTCACTAGAATGCCTTTTGAAATGGAGTCTTTGATCAGGCGTGAACATAGTTCGATCGGAGAAGGTGAAAGCTCGGCCAAGAAAAATCTTAATGGAAATGGAGTGTTTAACCCTGTTGAATTACCACCAGTCATGCCTACTCCTCCAAGGTTGGCTAAGAAAATAAATGACCGAAATGAGCTCCTTGGCCATAACGGTCAGGCAAGGACCAAACATGTGCTGTCGAATGCAGATATTCAGGCACCCATACCAGTTAAAGAAACGGAGAGAGGCCAAGTATATCATTAGGTCCAAGAGGCAGTGGCCAATATGCCGACCCAGCGTTTGTCTAGACCTTCATACCGTAAACCATATCCTGATTGGGTGGATCTTAGGTATGAATTCCCTTAAGGGATATAGGATCCCTGACTTCTAATTATTCTCAGGGGAGGATGGTCAATTGACCATTGAGCATGTGGGACGATTTAAGGTACAGTGCGGAGAGTTATCACCGAGTGAATACCATAAGTTAAGACTATTTGGGAACTCCCTAACAGGCCAAGATTTCACTTGGTACATAACCTTACCTCATAACTCGGTCCAACATTGGGCTGATATGGAAGAAAAATTCCACTCTCAATTTTATCGGACTGAACCAGAAGTATCAATGGCCGATCTGGCTCGGTTGAGACAACTGCCAGATGAAATGGCGGATAGATACATAGGACGGTTTAAAAAGGTCAGAAATAGATGTAAGATTGTACTCCCTGAAACAGAGTTTGTGAAATTAACCCAAAATGGCCTCAACATCAAACTTCGGAAGAAGTTTGATGGGATGGAATTCAAGAACTTATTTGAATTGTCAACCCGAGTGACCAAATATGAGCAAATTCTCCTTGAGGAGAATCAAAGAAAAACGGCTACCTTTAGGACTTATTTTCAAGATCCCAATTATGAGTTAGCCGTGGCCGAAGTAATATCAAATAAACCCTTCACTTGTATGGCTTTAAAGAAAAAAATGGCCAATACACAATGGAAGGAAAGAGGAATTTCCCGGACAAAGGAAAGGAGTTTTCCTTTGATATTTAAAAGGCTGACGAGATCTTTGATCACCTCCTAAAAGGAAAGTTCATCAGGCTACCTAAGGGGCATAAAGTCCCTTCGGTCGATGAACTTAAAAAGGGTGAATGCTGTAAATGGCATGGACTTTGAGCCCACTCAATTGCTGACTGTGCCGTTTTTCAGTTTACGGTACATGACAGTATTGACCAAGGACTACTTCAGTTCCCTGAGAAAGGGAAAGAGGTCATGGGAATTGACACCGACCCGTTTCCCACTACTTTCCCGGTCAACATGATTGGGTCCAGACTTAGAAACCCTCACGTGAAGGTTGACTTGAGGCCAGGGGCAACTCATCCGGTGGAGCAAACGGAATCAACAAATACAGACCATTGGGAAGCCATGGTCGTAGTATCCACGACCGATTAGAGTTCCCTCCCAATACAGACTTGATTATTATCAAGGTCCACCCAAAAAATGGTTCCCCAATAGAGATGACCGATTTTATAATCCTCATCGAAGGATGGTTAAAGCCCCTAGGAGGCAAAAATAATAGGTGGACTAGAGTAGTTCACCAAAAATTCGACCAATTCGGGTATGAGATGACTCGAACCCAAAAAAGGCGTTGGCAAAGGGAACAGGCAGCCAACAAAGCCATCTCAGTCCAGCAAAGAGGGGAGAAGGGATTGGTAGTTGCCAGAAACTTTATGGGTGCAGTCCAAACTATAGCACCAAAGAAAGAGCAAATGTCAGAAGCCTAACACAAAAAAAAAAAGAAATTTCGCCAGAGCTTAATTTCTTGGAAGAAGACGATGGTGTGTTGTTAGACCAACTCTTGGCCCAGTTCCAAGGCATCGATGCTCTAGAACGGTCGCCATTGACGGGTGATACTTCCCCAGAAGAGAGGGCCAGGAAAGAAGAAACCCAAACCATTCAATTTGGGTTGCTTCTTCCGATGACTATGAATTGCAATATGGCCTTTATGCTGCCAACATCTTTTCAAGCAAGGGAGGAATGTGTCGAGCTAGACAGTGAAGAAGAAGTAGGCCAAGAGGCCACGGTGGCTACGCTGGCTAGTATTTACTAGGAACAAAACCCGCCTAGCCTGAAATGTGAACATTCCCAGTCCATAATTAATTCTGACGGCAAGACTGATAAGGTGATTTTTGAAAAGCCATCTTGGAAGATGGCTCAGCATTTACGGTCATTGTACATTAATGTACACATGGACGGGGTTCCTGTCACCAGAAACCTGGTCGACAATGGAGCGGTGATAATATATTGCCCAATAGGGTGATGAAAAAGGTAGGAAAAGCTTTAACTGACTTAATTTCGACCGAAATAACAGTCACAAATTTTGTGGGAGGAACTTCAACCACTCAGGGAGTGCTGCCAGTAGAATTGGAGATTGGACGGAAGAAAGGGTTGACCGCTTTCTTCGTAGTAGAATCTTCCTCCAGTTACAAAGCGTTGCTAGGACGTGATTGGATTCATTCAAATATGTGCATACCATCATTCCTTCATCAATTCCTGATTTTTTGAAATGAAAACAAGGTGGAGATTGTCAAAGCCAGTGGACGGCCTTTTCTGGCAGATTGTAATGCGGCCGAAGCACTATTGTACGGAGGAGAGATCAGTCCAGTAAAGTTTACAAAGGATAGTAGACATGGTCGACTGACAGGTATTTCCGTAACGGTCGATAATGAACTAAGCCACAAGAAAGCAAGACCGACAGCGATAGTTCCCTATCGGTCAAACTGGGATTACAAAATTGAGGAAGTACCATGATGAATGATCAAAGGAAGAAAGAGAGGTTGGCCACAGTCAAGGCCACCATGTTACATTTAAAAGTTTATATGAACAAAAAACAGCTATATGAGGAAGTTTCAGTCGCTTCGACCGAATGTATTACAGAAGAAGATGCGGTCACAGTAGAAGGATTGTCTATGCAAGATATCGAAGCGACACCTAGTAAATTGGACGACGTAAAAGCTGAAGTACAAGACCCGTTGACAGAAATAGAGTTAGGTAGTGTGGCCGACCATCGGCCAGTGTATATAAGTAGTTTGCTTCTAGATCTGTATAAAGGTGAGTTAATAGAACTACTTGTTGAGTTCCAAGATTTTTTTTGCTTGGAACTATCATGAATTGTCAAGTTTAGACCGAAAGTTGGTTGAACATCGGTTACCTTTGAAAGCTGTCTATAGACCCCATAAATAGCCGGGTAGAAGGATGACAGCCGAAATAACATAAAAGATAAAAGAAGAAATTGAGAGACTGCTTAAAGCAGGTTTCATCCGACCAGTTCGTCATGCGGAATGGGTTTCAAACGTAGTACCTGTAATGAAAAAGAAAGGCAAAATCAGGGTGTGCTTGACTTTAGAAACCTCCACTTAGCAACCCCAAAATATGAATGTCCAATGCCTATGGCCGATTTATTGGTGGATGGAGCAGCCAGGCACAAAGTATTATCCTTCATGGATGGGCACTCAGGTTACAACAAAATTAATATAGCGACCGAAGATGTGGAAAATACTACATTTCAAGGGTCGGGGGCAACAGGCCTATATTGCTGGGTTGTAATGCCATTCGGTTTGAAAAATGCTGGAGCCACATACCAGAGAGCCATGAACAGTATTTTTCATGACATGATTGGCAAAAATATGGAGGTCTACATAGATGACATAGTTGTAAAATCGGCAGAAATAACCGAACACCTTAAACACTTAAAAGCCTCATTCGAGAGAATGCGTAAGCACAAGTTAAAGATGAACCCTCTAAAATGCGCATTCGGGGTATCGACAGGAAATTTCTTAGGATTCTTGGTACACCAAAGGGGAATCGAGATAGACAAAAACAAAGCAAAAGCTATCTCAGAAGCTAACCCGCCAAGTAATAAAAAGGAATTACAGAGATTCCTTGACCAAATTAATTTCTTAAGGAGATTCATCTCCAATTCGGCCGGAAAACTAATATCTTTCTCTCCATTATTACGTTTAAAGGAAGAAGAAAAATACATGTGGGAGGAACAACATCAACAAGCGTTTGAAGCCATTAAAGAATACTTGATGAATTCACCTGTGCTGATTCCTCCAAAGAAAGGAAGGTCGTTGAAGCTTTCATATAAGCGTTTGAAGCCATTAAAGAAATTTAATCTTTGTCTGACATAATACTGCCTTTTTCTGATAAAACTATTCATTTTTCTATACACTTATCTAAAATAATATTTAGATGTGTGTAATGTTCTTCTAATGTGTTACTGAAGATAAGGATATCATCAATGTAAAAACAACAGAAGATGTAATATTCTTTGAAGATATCATCCATGTGTCTTTGGAAAATACATGGTGCTTGTTTTAATCCAAATGGGACAACTGTCCATTGGAAATGTCCTTGTGGACAGCTAAAGGCTGTTAGTTTTTGTGATTTTTCATCTAGACGTATCTACTAGAATCCTGACTTAAGATCTAAGGATGAATAATATTTTTTTCCTTTAATTAGGCCAATTAATTCTTCCTTTTTTGGTATGTAATACTCATCATCAATGGTTTCCTTATTTAAGGCTTTATAATTAATAACCATTCTCTTTTTTCCTCTTCTCCTTTCTGCTTCTTTTTCTACTAAGAATGCAAGACTACAGTGTGAGGATTTACTTGGTTTAATTATTTTAAGCTTTACTAATTCTTTTATTTGTTTTGCAAATTCTGCTCTGTCTTCAGGGGTATAAATCATGGGTTTTACCCTGATGACTTTGTTTTCATCTTTGAGTTTTAATTCAGCAGATAAATCTGATTTTCTTATTTGTGGACCCAAAGGGTCCTCTGAACACAAAGTTTTTAATTTTCTCTTGATGGATTCTATTTGTGTGATAGATAATAAATATTTATTATCTAAGATACTTAGTTCAAAATCTTCATTTAGAGAAATAGCTTCTAATTGTTCTTCTTCCTCTGTCTCGTTATTGAGAGAGATATTTTCTAATCGTGGTTGATGTGGCTTTATATTCTCACCACGTTTTCGCTTTTTGTGTTGTTCTAGAAATGTAGGACTAGCAACTGTTAAGGCCATAGTTACTTTCGGGACTGTAACTCGTTCTTTTGTTAGTGTAGTGAGGACTATCTCATCTACATATTTGGTGAATGGACTATAACAGTTAAGGAAATTATTTCTTAACAGAAAGCCCACGCCTGTTTCTTGTTAGTATATCGTAGGGAGATGGAAGGTTTCTCCAGCAATGAGTATATCTATGTCTTTGGCTACACAGTCTAAAGAGATTAGACTGTTGTTTGCTATTCTAACCTGTAAAGGTTTATTTGTTTTCTCCCAAAGAGTAGGAGGTAAGACCCATTTACTTGCTACAGATACTAGCTCCAATATCTATATACGCATGTAAGTGGTACTGTTTATATCCCTTAAACTTACATCCTATTTTGATATAAATGTTATTGGAGTTTGTTATACTTAAGAGATGTTTCTCTATTTTTTTATTTTCTAGTCTGAGATGTTTGAGCATTCAAAATTAAAAGTTTGAGAAGAACATGAAGATTCTTCTTCTAATAAATATATGCTTTTTGTATCAGAAAACTCATTTTCTTCGAATTGGTTGTAATTGTTGAAGGAAAGCATATCCCAGAAGTCTTACTTTTGGCTTATACTCTTCTCGTTTTCGATTTGGACATTCATTGGCATAATGTCCTTCTTCATTGCAAATCCAGCATCTGCAACGTTTCTTTCATTTAAGACAATATTTTTGTTTGTCCTGTTTTCTTTTAAAAAATCTTTTTTTATATTTTTGTTTTTCAAATTTCGTTTTGAATTTATTCTTATTATATTTTTTGAAAAACTATATTTTCTTATACTTTTTCTTGTGATATTTATTTTTCTTATCCTTTTTGTAGGAAACCGTACATCCGTATTTTCTTGGTATTTCTGCGTCCTTAGGATCACAACAGATTGCTTATTTTCCTTTTTGGATTTTTGCTTGTTAGCATACCCAAAGGATATAATCATTTGCCATTTTTATTCTTCCTCCTATGTATCAGGAATCATGCCATTTCTCTTAGAAAATTCTAAGGCAAATGTAGTTCCCATTTTTCCTAGTAATTTAGAGTAAAATACATCTAAATAATGTGGTTTTAATTTTAGATTCAGTTTGTGAAAATATTTTTCATATTCACATATGTAATTTTCAAAATAACACGTTACATATGACTAGGTTATCTAGGTGCCAAGCTTATATCTTCCTCTCTTTTTGCTACTTGTCTTATGAATCGCTCTCTGTCATCTCCAATGAATTCCTTGTATATGGCATTGACTATTTTTTCAAGGTAATCTAATCTTGTTATACATCCTAAGCGTAGGATTGCATGTTCTGTGTCACTTAATTTTCCAAACCAGGTTTTGGTATTTCCTTTTAATTTGTGATAAATTAATGCTTTAGTTATTAAGATATTGTCATTTATTTCTGAACTTGTTTGGATTAAGAGACTCATTTCAGAGCTCTAATCTGTGATTGCTTGTTCTCTATTTCGGATACAGTCTAAATCTAGTACTGTGGCTCCAAATATTCCAAATTTTTGTTTTAATTTATATTCTGAAGGAATTGTCCCTCCAGAATAAGACTCTGGTTTTCCTAGAATTGTCTGGAGTTTTAGGTCTTATAGGTTCTCTTCGTCGTAAAAAACCTAGGTTCTTTATCTGAGAGGAATTTTTCTTCTTCTTTTTCTTTCTTCTTTTCTCCTGTTCCTTCTCCTTTTTTCATATTGTGCTGGAACAACATCCATTTGTATCTTATGTGGTTTTATAGAACTCTATTAAACGATATTAATGAAAGACTAGAAGCGTTAGCCCATGGCTGAGCTTTTCCGTGCAAAAAGTTGGTATCAAAGCCAAGTATTTCATTTATTTTCGCTTAAAAGAAAAACAGAAATTGGTTGGATAAATCAAAGCCAAATATCAGGTATATCCTGAGCCAAACTCCTCACGGAGATAGCCTCATCTAAAACCAGATGGACTTTGGTGGCTGAGAATTTGAAAAATTCCAGTTCATTATTCCAACTAATAACTCTGAATAAATTAAAGGAAAATAAAATGAAAGAAAAAATAAAAAGACCTTATAATACGTCTAAAAGGACAAAAAGAGGACCTTACAAATTGATAGCCTATGAAAAAGAAGATGATGCGGTGGTGGCATATCTTCTGAATAAAGAAATACAAAAATTCAGAATTTTGATTAAAGGAAAATTCAAAAGTACTCATTATAGGTCAGTAACCCTATAAAAAATACAAGATATTAAAGATATCTTAGATAAAGTGGAAAAAAGATATGATGATAATCTTGGACCATTAGCAGACTATAATCTAGAACAAGAACTTATGGATCAACTAGATGAGGAAATCGAATTTGAAAAATATCTAGAAGATCTCTTAAAAGATTCTTTTTAAATAATGACAGAAATAGAGGAACAACAAGGAAAAGACCTTTATGAGGTTACGAAAAATGAAGGTAGCTTTTCAGCTGAAATCCTTATAAAAATGACAAGTATAAAGAAATAATAAAGAAGCAGTTATCCTAAGAAAAAAAACAAGTTATTCAAACAACCAAACCCTAAGTAGAATGGCTAAAAGTCTAATAAGAAGAAAAGATGAAGTGTATTTTGGAATTTCACATAAAGAATTTAGTCTTGATATAAAAGACACCTCTGGAAGAATAAATATACCTTTAATAACAAGGGAAGATTTAAAATCAAGAATGGAGTCAATTCTAAAGACAATAAGACAAAAAATTGGATATCTTCACTTATGAGACATCCAAATAATGATAAAAGTCTCATTTTAGGAAGTGATTAATACCCCAATAAAATTAGCTATTCTGGATAACAGAATAAATAATAGAAGAGATGCTTTAATAGGAATGGTTCAAGGAAACCTTTCTTATAAAAAATTATTATTTATGGTATATCAAAAATATGCTGTAAGTCTAAAAGATAAAAATCTCAATCAAACCTTGAGTCTAGTACACCAGTTTGAAAGACATGATCATGTCAAACTAGGGAATAGCCCCTTCAGTATAACCTATTTGGTAGGCTATGCATTAACTAATTCACATTACAATGAACTATTTAAAGATCAAGATTTTATAGAAATTGATGTGATCTTTAATGAAATTGGTAAAATCCACTAACCAAACATAGAAGAAATCTTAGCACTCCCAGAAACTTGGAGTCTAGATATTTCAGAAAAACCTCTTCTATGACAAGAAGAATCTAGAAGAATAAGTATAAGTAGTAAATGACAACTCGAAATAGGAGAATCCTCAAGACAAATCCAATTTGAAGAATCTTCTAACCCTGAAATAGATGATTCCCAAATTAGAGAAATACAAAAGCTAACATATAAAATAAAAACCTTAAGCAAACAACTAAAACATTAATGGAAAAATTAATCTCGGAAATAACTAACGTAGTAACTTTTGTCACAAACTTAAACCAAAAATAGACTCTATTCACAGAATAGATCTAGAAAATATGAGGAAAACTTTAGAAATATTAGAAAAACAACAAACCACCTTGTTGGAAGAAATTACTAAACTTTCCCAAAAAATAGAAAGCTTAAGTACAATAGAAATTACAAAAATAATGGATGAAATAAATAAATCACAAAAACAAGTCTTACTTTATGACAAAAGTAAGAATCTAAACTATGCAAGTTTAAAACCTCCACCAGGAACTAAGGATGTCCCAAAATTCCTTTAGAAAAGAGTTAGAAAGAAGGTTTGAAAACCCTAACGAAAAAGATCTAGATAAGATCTTAAAATTACTAACATTAGAAGATTTAGATGACCAAATACAAAAATATGCGGATGACTTAACCATCACAGATGAATCTTCTTCAGAAGAAGAAAAACCACATAAGATACAAATGGTTACTGTTCTAGCACAATATGAAAAAGGAGAAGGAACAGGAGAAAAGAAGAAAGAAAAAGAAGAAGAATATGTCTCAGATGAAGAACCTAGGTTTTTACGAAGAAGAGAGCCTATAAAACCTAAAAGTCCAGACAATTCTAAGAAAACCAGAGTCTTATTCTGGAGGGACAATTCCTTCAGAATATAAATTAAAACAAAAATTTGGAATATTTGGAGCCACAGTACTAGATTTAGACTGTATCCGAAATAGAGAACAGGAAATCACAGATTGGAGCTTTGAAATGAGACTCTTAATCCAAACAAGTTCAGAAATAAATGACAATATCCTAATAACTAAAGCATTAATTTATCACAAATTAAAAGGAAATACCAAAACCTGGTTTGAAAAATTAAGTGACACAGAACATGCAATCCTACGCTTAGGATGTATAACAAGATTAGATTACCTTGAAAAGATAGTCAATGCCATATACAAGGAATTCATTGGAGATGACAGAGAGCAATTCATAAGACAAGTAGCAAAAAGAGAGGAAGATATAGCAGCTTGGCACCTACATAACCTAGTCATATGTGACGTGTTATTTTGAAAATTACATATGTGAATATGAAAAATATTTCACAAACTGAATCTAAAATTAAAACCATATTATTTAGATGTATTTTACTCTAAATTACCAGGAAAAATAGGAACTACATTTGCCTTAGAATTTTCTAAGAGAAATGACATGATTCCTGATACACTAGGAGGAAGAATAAAAATGGCAAATGATTATATCCTTTGGGTATGTCAACAAGCAAAAATCCAAAAAGGATTAAAAGGAAAATAAGCAATCTGTTGTGATCCTAAGGACGCAGAAATACCAGGAAAATACGGATGTACGGTTTCCTACAAAAAGAATAAGAAAAATAAATATCACAAGAAAAAGTATAAGAAAATATATTTTTCCAAAAAATATAATAAGAATAAATTCAAAAAGAAGTTTGAAAAACAAAAATATAAAAAAAGATTTTTTAAAAGAAAACAGGACAAACAAAAATATTGTCTTAAATGAAAGAAACATTGCAGATGCTGGATTTGCAATGAAGAAGGACATTATGCCAATGAATGTCCAAATCGAAAACAAGAAGAATAGAAGCCAAAAGTAAGACTTCTGGGATATGCTTTCCTTCAACAATTACAACCAATTGAAGAAAATGAGTTTTCTGATACAAAAAGCATATATTTATTAGAAGAAGAATCTTCATGTTCTTCTCAAACTTCTAATTCTGAATGCTCAAACATCTCAGACTAGAAAAGAAAAAAAATAGAGAAACATCTCTTAAGTATAACAAACCCCAATAACATTTATATCAAAATAGGATGTAAGTTTAAGGAATATAAACAATACCACTTACATGCGTATATAGATACCGGAGCTAGTATCTATCTAGCAAGTAAATGGATCTTACCCCCTACTCTTTGGGAGAAAACAAATAAACCTTTACAGGTTAGAATAGCAAACAACAGTCTAATCTCTTTAGACTATGTAGCCAAAGACATAGATATACTTATTGCTGGAGAAAACTTCCATCTCCATACGGTAAACCAACAAGAAACAGGCATCCAAGGTTAAACGCGTTCTAATACTGTTTGACACCACAGTTCCCAGTTGCTCTCCATGTTGCTGAATATTCTCCTTGGTAATCTGTGGATTCGGTTGTAAGCTTAACAAAAATAGATATCATAATAGTTACGAAATTGCTACTGCTCTTCTTACCTCTGATATCACCACATTAGATGTTCAGTCTATGATTTCTTCAACTAATTTCCCAACATTGGTCAAGGAATTGAACGAATGCGCATCATTGTCTAGCTTCTTGACACTCTGTGCATGATTAGTCTGCTTTGCAGCTTTGTCGACATCAACAATACATCAATAAGGTGTATATGGAATTCAAAAATAAAATAAAACGAAAAGCATAATATCATAATAGTGCCGGATGAATTGAAATTGAATAAATCAAAGGTACATGATATATTGTGTGCGTGG
>JAUPMG010128849.1:0-11547 GCA_031762675.1 Pachysandra terminalis | reverse complement strand
AAATTAATCACCTATTTAATATCTAATTATTTCTGCTCTGGCAGGTTGGTTCCTCAACTCATGCAAATTTCTCGGGTCGTTCTAACCTCTTATGGTCAAGGTCTTATTGGTCATTGGTCTAAGTCACTCGTGAGATTAATTCTAATTAGTTAGGCTAATTAGGCTTCTAATCTCTCTTAGTCTGGGATCTGGGATCGGGTCATTACATCTGCCCTCTTTCCTTTTGGGATGTACCCTAAGTAGAAAATTCACCTTTACAAACACAATCAACATATACATTTTGTGTTACACACAACACAAGGATCACCAGTGAGTACCTTTAGCATTACTCTTAAATAACACACCAATCAGAAGATATATATATGTCCCACATACCATACCTACAACAATTTACAAAACTAGATTCATTGTACACCCTAACTTCATACCACATAGTTCATGTCATAATACAATCACTCAAAATCACACTAACCTGGAATATCACCCATACATAGTCAGTTCATGTTGGAAACTAGGCAGTTTACACATTTTATTGTACAAAATTTAGTACAGGTACTTCGCACACAAACCAAGACCACACACACACTACAAATATCACCATGGGGCTTCCCATGAATTTGGGTTCATTTGGAGCTCGGCAAGTGCTTGGTAGCTACCGAGCTACCTACCGAACTCCCTCGGCAGCTGCCGAGTCTCGATAGTAGGACCCGAGAGTTTGCCCTGCTCGGTAAGTGACCTCGATAGCTACCGAGCGTCTTGCCGAGAAAGAAATCTCAGCCCAGATTTTGGTTTTCTCTCTAGGGCTTCATGCCCAAACTTCCATACATTCAAATTTGACATTTTTAAACACTAAACTCATGATTTACATCATTATAAACCAATTTAACATGTCACAAACAAAACCTATCTTTAATACAAGATTGACATGTTGATTCACCAAATGCTCAAGCATCAAAGTTCATAGATTTCATAATTCAACCACCATTACATTGTCTTCATACAACATGGAGAAAACATAGATTACATGCTAATTTCAAGCACATACAACCCATGATCCTATATGCATTATTCTATAGCTTAATTGCAATCCATGAACATGCCTACTGAAGAACAAAGGAAATCCCTACCTCTTGTCAAGCTTGGAGTTTTCTGAACTTTCACACCTAAGATCACTTGCAAAAGACTTCCTTTTTCTTTTCCTCTTCTTCTCTTTCTTCCTTCATTTAGAATTTTCTAGCAAAAATCCTTCATTTCTTCTTCCTCCTTGGTTCAAGCTTCTTCCTCCGCATGGTAGCTATTTTTACTGCCTTGTAAGTTGGAATCTGGAGTTTGTGGGTTTTTCCCACCACCAATAGATTCAAAATTGTAAAAAGTCTAAAATATCCTAACCTCCCTTCTATTGGCCAAACGACCAGCGCAACGTCCAATATATCTCAAGCTTTGGGGCCCAAGCCAAAATTTACTGAAATTATTAGAAATTTCACAAATTACCCAATAATTCAACTTCATTACACTTTAATCCAATTCAGCCAATCTCTTAACAATTAAATCTTAAAGTTCATTTAAATGATTAAATAGGATTTAATCATTAAATATGAGTGCGGGTTCAGGGTCACTACATATTGGTTCAAGTGTTAGGTCGATAAGTATAAAAATAGGTATGGTCAAAACACCAAACAGGTGTCAAAGCTGGAAATGGGAAGACCTCAATTTGATCCTCGGTCCAACCGAGCATGCCGTCGAGCCCCAATAGGTCCCATACTTTATGGGTAGCTTGGTTTTGGTATTTGTATGTTCTACGTGGTGTTGGTTTGTGAAAATTATGTGTGTGTGAGGTTTCGTGCAGCGAAAGGGACTAATTGCCCAGTTTGTTGTGTGCTGTGACCATGTATTGTGTATTATGACATATGATGAGACAACTAGAGTGTTATAACACAAGATAGGTTGTGTGGTATGATGTTAAGGTGAATGACAGCCAAAGCATGAGAGTTTGTTGGTGTTTGGTATGTGGGTCCTATATGACCCCTGTGAGTGATGCTAGATGCATTCACTAGTAATGAGTGTTTAAAGAGTGACTCTAGAAAAGCCCACTATGTGATGAGTATGGAACGATCCTAGAGTGATCATGGTTGACTTTTAGAACTCTTTAGATAAGAGGGTCTATTGTGATTGAGATGGTTGTTCCTGCCTTTGGGTTGCATCTCCTGGAAGGAAAATGGTGGTTTCTACTGTTGGCTTAGCATTCCCTAAAAAGAAATGGTGAGATAGTGTCACGACCCAAATTCTAAAGCATGACTCACATGCACGTGAGCATAAATCTAGGATTCCAAGCCTGACTCTCATTCCCTTCTCCAAACACACAACCCAAGGGAGTGGTAACCTCTAACCATAAAGCAGTAGAATAATACTGAAATCAGAGAATAAACAGCGGACGCAAAATGAGCATAATGATGTTTAAAACAAAACAAGTTTTAAAATACATCATTAATATCCATACGTACAATGAAAGTTGAATACATAGCCTGACTAGAAGAGTACATCAATTCTAAACAAAATCCATCTCATCCAATCACCATGTACACAGAAGAGGCCGAGTCTTCTCGTCATCACCTCCACATCATCCAGGGATCCACACAGCAGTACTAACTATGTACTTGAAATGTTGGAGCCAGAAAGCCTGAGTTATGCGCTCAGCAAGTACAATGTACTATCTATGAGTCACACACTCAAATACATATGAATGCATGCCATGCCACGAATAATGGAATGGTTTGTGCATTATATGCAATGATATGAACATTATAATCTACTAGCCAATCATGATGGCCATTTACAAACACGTGAATGCAATGAATATGATTGGGTATTGGGGTGTCGGATGTCCACATGATCCCACTACGTCAACATACATCGCTATCATGGAGTACATGAACCACACCGGGTTAAGGCTGTCAGTGGATCCTCTGTATACAACACAGTCACAGGGAGTCGTAACTCTAAGAGGGAACACCATCTCAACTTGGATCGGGAACCAAAGCACACTCTATGACTAGAATGGTTCCGAGGACATCATCTTCGTGAACCTCCCTCGGCGGTTCCGAGAGCATCATCTTCATAAACCTCTCTGTGTTACATCCCGAACTCCACACATGCCTATCAGATTTCTTTCTATATATATAATACCATATATAGTTGTCCTCGGGCTTTTGGGTACCTAATCCCTCACCCATAAATCAATCTTGTGATTTATACATATATATATATATATATATATATATATATATATATAGTCCCTCATTGGGACACCAGAGATCTTGTCTCTCATTTGGCACTCACCTCGGAGTCCAAGTATCCTCACATTTGTCGATTAGTCCTTCATAAAGGAGCCAAGGTCAGTCTAGGGTTTGAGTCTCACACAGGGACCCACAATGCATTGCATAACATGATCCATTCAATTCATATTATATCATACTCATCTGTGCATATGCAAGAGTTAAATAAATACATAACAACTGATGCATTCCACATATGTCTATGATCACATGGCATCAACGTTCATGCAGAACAATACTCCATTCAATAATACAATCCACTATGGATTTGATCTTCATAATCCAAATCAGAGAATTCGATCACTATTACAACCAGATACTACGGGTCATGTGTAGAGATAAGATGTTCAAGTTTTGACCTACTGGTTTCATGCAGCACAATGCAAAGCAAGAGTTACACCAAATCATCACAATAAGTAAATTGGTAATATACAATGTCTATGCCTAAGCATACGTGTACAAAAATCTCATGTCATTGGTTTGCACACAACAGACTAAGTTCTCAAGGGTATCCAATAGAAGACACAACACGAGCTTTCCTTCGGAGTGAAAGTACTAACTAGCCTATAAAACTACTCCAACGACAAATCTCACTAAGTAGCACCTTCAATCAGATCTACTACTCACATTCATCCTTATTCAAAATCAACAATACATATGCGAGGCATATTGTAATTAAAATAGTAGGATGACAAGGTTCAGACGGTAGCAGTCTGGAAAATTGACTATGTTTGAAAAACGTTGACTTTTCACCAAAGCATTTTTTAGAGTCCAAAAAATAATACTTTTCTTACCGGACCTTGGAGATCTAGTCTTAGTACGATATAACAAGACTTTACAAATTATTAGGGGCCTCAAAGGTTAGTCAAAAGTGCCCCAACTCAAAAATGGTGTTTTTCACAAATGTCCTGAAAGCCAGAATTTGCACTAAAACCAAAGACTTGACATTTTATACAATCAGAATTAGGGTCTCGGAGTATTTTTATTGAATTCAAATGTTGGGTGTTTGCTTATTTACATGTAATATCTTAAGTAAATAGAGCCATTTACTTAAACGACATTCATGTAAATAAGAAGGTGTCTGAAGGCCAAGCTGTGCTGAGGACAACTGCTGAAGAAACTTAGATGTTGTCTGAAGGCCAAGCTGTGCTAAGGGCAACTGCTAAAGAAACTGGCCCCTGAAGGCCACAAAATGCCTGGTCGGTGGGTGTCATCGGTGCCTCCGACCAACTCACCAATCACCCCTGTACCTATTTTCGTTGGTGGGTCACGTCGGTGCACCGACGAACCCGCCAACAGAAACCTATACAATCCCGTCGATGGGTGCTGTCGGTGGATCGACCACCCACCAACGAGCGCGATTTTGGGTTTTTCTCGCGCAGAATTCGCCCTTAATCCATGTTCTTCATATCTGATCCTCCTAGGGTTCCTTTCTAAGGCAAAACTAAATCTAAAACAGAAATCAAACTCATCATTTAATCCCATTAAACAAAGAAATCATAAATCATGCATTGGAAAACAATCCACAAACAATTAAAGGCAATGAACATTCAAAATGAGTTCCAAAACATGAAATGAATAAGCCTACACCTTAAAACTTCAAAATGCTTATATCGAAACACCAAATCACGCAATGTATTAGTCAAGACACCCAAGAATCATAAATTATCACTCAAATCACATGTTTCTTCATAGAAAGCATTCAAATATGGAATCATAGAAGTACACAATGTACTTACCTCAAGCTAAGTACGAAACCCAAGTTCGTGGGCTTCAAATATTCAGGCTGAACCTCTTCTTCTTCCTCTTATAGCTCTCCTTGGTCTTCCTCTTCTCTTCCCTTGTTCTTAGCACAACACAAGTGAGTTAGGGTTAGAAGACTTGGCATAAAACCCTAGTCCGAAACCCTATAAGATCTTGGCCCTTCATTTCCCTTGGTTGTGTTAATGAATCTCAACCCTCCAATTTTATTAAAAGGGCACGGTTAGAGTGCAAGGTAGCTGTACACCACACATGTGCACAACAAGGGTTGCGTTACACTAATTAGCTCATAATCCCCAAAAAAAGCAGAAAAATATTAAAACACCCCTACAGAAAAGAAAAGAAAATTTTCAAATCACATTTTTGGCCAAAAAGCCTTTATTAGATTTTTCATAACATTAAAATCTATCCCTCTTAAAAAGAGTTTCATCCTCGAAATTCACATACTTGATCCTCGAACTGACGTAGATAACCCTTGCGGGTATCCTCTTCCATGTAGTTGCCCGAATGACAGATGGCTTGAAGGTAGATCGGTGCTTGGTGCGGTTGTTGTTGTAGTCGCGGAGACAGGTGGTAATCTAGGACTGCGGGGCTTTTGGCTCGGTGTGTCGATGGAAGATGGCAGCTCCTTTGATTGTGTCCTCTCTCTCGACAATTGTAACACATCCAGTTCATTCGTAGCGCCAACTCGTATTAATGTTGATATTCTCCGTTCCTCTGATGTTCCTTGTCTTGTTTCTTCCTCTTCCACTCCAATCTCCACTGGTCTCAGATTTCTCGTCGTTCCACCATATTCTCTTCCATCTCTTAGTTGTTCGACCACGTCCTCGTATTTTGAGACCTCATTCACTCTCAACTTAGCCTGAATGCCTCCCTTCAGCCCCTTCTTGAAAAAGTAGGCCCTATTCTCCTCAATGTCCACAGCATATGGCGCAAACTGTGACAACTCAGTGAACTTGATCTCGTACTCCACCACTGACATGCCTCTCTGCTTCAGCTTCATAAACTCTAGTCCATTGTTGTCTCTCAAGCTCCTCAAGAAATACTTCTCCTGGAACATACCTTTGAATCTCTCCCTGCATACATCTTCTTCTCCCATCTTCTCCAGAGAGGTCCTCCACCATCTCTCATCCTCTCCTTCAAGCATGAAGGTGGCTAGCCTCACCTTCTCTAAATCGTCACATTCCAAAACTCCAAAAATATAATCGAGCTGACCCAGCCACTCTCGTGTTATCAAGGGGTCGGTTGAACCTTCATATGCAGATGGCCCTGGCTCCCTGAATCTCTCCAAAAGTCCACTCGACTGGTCCTCTTGTAGTAACACCTCAGTAGGATAAAGGTCTTGCCTCATCGAATCACGCGCACTTGAGCTCCCTTCTCCGATCATTATGATTCAAATGATGAAGGTAAGTTCAACAGTTCCAACAACATCACTCATCCACGGAACATCCAACATTAAGAAAACCAGGCAAAATCTACTATGCACACTCATATCTCAACAATCAAGGCAAGTCAACTAGGGTTCTAGTATGACTCAGCTCCAATACAGGACTCTTGTGTGTGTCACTCTTGCTCGTCAGTATCCATAGCCTTTCAGTATCTATAGCTTGCCAGCCTCTCTCTCAGCCCGCCCACAATATACCATCCTACATGATACTCGCCAGGAATTAGACTCACAAGATCCCCTACTAACCAACAACATCTCCATCTCTACTAAAGCCACACTCTCTGCACGGAAGTAAGTCAAACACTCACATCCATGATAAGAATCCGGGAAACAATCATCACATCACACTCCAAATCAGTCACAGCAAGTAAAATTTAAAACACTGAAGTAGAACCCTAGAATGCTAGAGTTATATGGTATAGGTCCTAAAAATATACTTATCATTTATTTTAATCAAATAAATTCGTAGAAAATCTCTTGAGATTAAACCATTATATATAATTTATAATGTATCTTTTATCTTACCTTAATAATTACGCTAACACACCTTCCTTTTCATAAGTTCTAGGGCATGGATGCATTTGCAACTACATCATCTCTTATACTTATGGACGTACTTAGTCAGTGTTAGGGTTTTACGTACTGATATACGTTTTAGAAATCAACGTACAGCAAGCCTTTGGTTATCAAGTCCCACTGAACTTTCCAACCCAGTATACTCGCCACAGAAAACCTCCTTAAGGCTCAATCTTTAGATGTTCTAGAATAGTGAGCTCTCTATCCTTCAGCATCCATCATAAAGCAACCTCTAAGGGTACACAACTAAAAATCAATCCTAACTCACATCTCTATACTATGCTCTGATCTAAACTAAGGATCATTCGATCTGATACCACTTTGTCATGACCCGAATTCTAAAGCATGACTCACACGCACGTGAGCGTAACTCTAGGATTCCAAGCCTGACTCTCACTCCCTTCTCCAAACACACAACCTAAGGGAGTGGTAGCCTCTAACCATAAAGCAGTAGAATAATACTGAAATCAGAGAATAATAAGGGAAGCAAAATGAGCATAATGCTGTTTAAACAAAACATGGTTTAAAATACATCATTAATATCCATACGTACAAAGAAAGCTGAATACATAGCCTGACTAGACGAGTACATCAATTCTAAATAAAATACATCTCATCCAATCAGCATGTACGCAAAAGAGGCCAAGTCTTCTCGTCATCACCTCCACATCATCCAGGGATCCACACAGCAGTACTAACAATGTACCTGAAATGTTGGAGCCAGAAAGGCCTGAGTTATGCGCTCAACAAGTACAATGTACAATCTAGGAATCACAAACTCAAATACATATCCATGAATGCATGCCATGACATGAATAATGCAATCGTTTGTTCGTTATATGCAATGAAATGAACATTATAATCTACTAGCCAATCATGATGCCCATTTACAAACACGCGAATGCAATGAATGTGATTGGGTATTGTGACGTTGGATGTCCACATGATCCTACTACGCCAACATGCATCGCTATCGTGGAGTACATGAAGCACACCGGGTTAAGGCCGTTAGTCGATCCTGTGTATACAACACAGTCACAGGGAGTCGTAACCCTAAGAGGGAACACCACCTCAACCTGGATCGGGAACCAAAGCACAATCTATCACTAGAATGGTTCCAAGGACATCATCTTCGTGAACCTCCCTCGGTAGTTCCGAGAGTAACATCTTCGTGAACCTCTCTCCGTGGTACATCCCAGACTCCACACATGCCAATCAGATTTCTTTATATATATACAATACCGAATATAGTTGTCTTGGGGTAGCTAATCCCTGACCCATAAATCAATCTTGTGACTTATACATATATATATATTCCCTCACCGGGACACCAAAGATCTTTTCTTTCATTTGGCACTCACCTCGGAGTCCAAATATCCTCACATTTTTCCATTGGTCCTTCATAGAGGAGCCAAGGTCAGTCTAGGATCTGAGTCTCACATAGGGACCCACACCCACAATGCATGCATATCCTTTTAATGCATGAAATTAACATTCAACTACATGATATGTATTAGGATAATCATAATTGCATAACATGATCCATTCAATTCATATTATATCCTACCCATCTGTGCATATGCGTGAGTTAAATAAATACATAATAACTTATGCGTTTCACATATGTCTATATTCACATGGCATCAATGTTCATGCAGAACAATACACCAATCAATAATACAATCCAGTTTGCATTTGATCTTCATAATCCAAATCAGAGAATTCGATCACAATTACTAATACACCGGATACTACGGGTCATGTGTAGAGATAAGATGTTCAAGTTTTGACTTACCGGTTTCATGCGACACAATGCAAAGCAAGAGTTACACAGAATCGCCACAATAAGTAAATTGGTGATATACAATGTCTATGCCTAAGCATACGCGTAAAAAAAATCTCAAAAGACTACTCTAACGACAAATCTCACTAAGTAGCACCTTCAATCAAATCTAATACTCACATTCATTCTTATTCAAAATCAAAAATACATATGCGAGGCATATTGTAATTAAAACAGTAGGATGACAAGGTTCAGACTGTAGCAGTCTGGAAAATTGACTAAATCTGAAAAACGTTGACTTTTCACCAAAGCATTTTTCAGAGTCCAGGAAATAATACTTTTCTTACCGGACCTTGGACATCTAGTGTTAGTATGATATAACTAAATTTTAAAATTATTAGGGGCCTCAAAGGTTAGTTAACAGTGCCCCAACTCAAAAATGGTCTTTTTGACAAACGTCCTGAAAACCAGACTTTGCACTAAAACCCAAGAGTTGACATTTTATACAATTAGAATTAGGATCTGGGAGTATTTTTATTGAATTCAAATGTGGGGTGTTTGCTTATTTACATGTAATATCTTAAGTAAATGGAACCATCTACTTAAATGATATTCATGTAAATAAGATGTTGTCTGAAGGCCAAGCTGTGCTGAGGACAACTGCTGAAGAAACTTAGATGTTGTCTGAAGGCCAAGCTGTGCTGAGCACAATTGCTGAAGAAACTGGGCCCTGAAGGCCACAAAATACCTGGTCGGTGAGTGCCATCGGTGCCTCTGACCAACTCACCGACCATCCCATCGGTGGATTCCGTTAGTTCCGCCAACAGAACATCACCCTGTACCTATTTTGGTCGATGAGTCTCGTCGGTGCACCGACGAACCCGCCGACGGAAACCTATACAACCTTGTTGGTGGGTGTCGTCGGTGGACCGACCACCCACTGACGAGCGCGATTCTTGGTTTTTCTCGCCCAGAATTCGCCCCAAATCAATGTTCTTCAAATCTAATCCTCCTAGGGTTCCTTCCTAAGACCAAACTAAATCTGAAACACAAATCAAACTCATCAATTAATCCCATTAAACAAAGAAATCATGAATCGCGTATTGGAAAACATTCCACAAACAATTAAAGGCAATGAACATCCAAAATGAGTTCCAAAGCATTAAATGAATAAGTCTACACCTTAAAACTACAAAATGCTCATTTTTAAACACCAAATCACGCAATATATTAGTCAAGACACCCAAGAATCATAAATCATCACTCAAATCCCATGTTGCTTCATGGAAAGCATTCAAATATGGAATCATAGAAGTACACAATGTACTTACCTCAAGCCAAGGATGAAACCCTAGTTCGTGGGCTTCAAATCTTCATGATGAACCTCTTCTTCTTCCTCTTCTAGCTTTTCTTTGTCTTCCTCTTCTCTTCCCTTCTTCTCAGCACAACACAAATGAGTTAGGGTTAGAAGACTTGGAATAAAACCCTAGTCCCAAACCCTACAAGATCTTGGCCCTTCATTTCTCTTGGTGGTGAGAATGAATCTCAACCCTCCAATTCCATTAAAAAGGCAAGGTTAGAGTGCAAGGAAACTGTACACCACACATGTGTACAACAAGGGTTGAGTTACACTAATTAACTCATAATCCCCAACAAGGCAGAAAAATATTAAAACACCCTTAAAGAAAAGAAAAGAAATTTTTCAAATCACATTTTTGGCCAAAAATCTTTTATTAAATTTTTTAGAACATTACATATAGTTTATTGCTACCTTTGGTTTGTATCCCATGAAAGGAAGATGGTGGTTTCTACCATTGGGTCAACCTTCCCTAAAAACAAATGGTTAATGAGGTTTCAGTACTCTTAAAATAATAGGATTTGATGTGGTTGTTTAAGCACATTCCTGGGACAGTGTTTCCTAGAGGAGATGTGGAATGATTCTATGGTTAGGCTTGGCCTAACACCCTCTTCTGCATTCATTTTATCATTTCACTTCATTATAAGCACTTGCATCATAACTTCATACTTCATTTGCATTATTGATTCTGAATGTCATTCCATCATTTGTGTGCTCATGTTGTCTTCATTTGCACAAATTCCATAACTGGTTGTCATGTATGGTTCGTGATTGAGTTATAGTGTGATGTATGGTTGCTGATTGAGTTATGGTATGATGTATCGTTGCCAATTGAGTTGTTGTGTGATTTATGGTTACTGCTCGAGTTGTGGTGTGATATGTCGTTGATGATTTGATTGTTGTGCGTAAAGTGAATGGTAAATTTTAAGGAGGAATGTTACAGTATGGAAGGAAATATGAGAGTTGGTGGCCTTATGTGTAACAACCCGAAATTCAATTAGGGATTAATTAGGATTACTGGCCTAATAAATCTAAACATATAGGAGCATCTCACTAATCATTCAGTTTCGAGACCAACTGAACCCCGATCACAATATGACCGATCAACTTCAGAAAAATTAAGCGAGTAGGGAAATTAGTCCCAACTCAGCATTTCCGACTATTAGGAGATTATTACGAGAATAAGTAAATAAAAATAATAAATTAAATTAGCTGACCAGAATCATCAGTATCGACCTAGTGGAGCAAAGCCCTCTATCGGGATCATCATTCGACAACCATCGGAAATGAT
>JAUPMG010128838.1:0-11547 GCA_031762675.1 Pachysandra terminalis | reverse complement strand
AAATTATGCCTAAGGGTTTGATAGCTTATGCCTAGAGAAATCGACAGATAGGCTATGCTTATTCTTAGCATAATACCGTTTTGGGATGTTGTGTGTGCTTGTAGCCACACAAGTCAGCTTGCAACAGTGAATTAATGCCTAGGAATTCATGATATTATCATAATAACGGGTTAGAGGGATCATCAATATTCTACTATTTTCCTGATTGATTAATTCCCTTTCAAATTAGTTTAACTTTATTTTTAGATTTTAGATTAGTTTACTTGATTTTTAGAATAGATAATTAAAAATCATTTTCTTTTTCTAATTAATTTTATTTATATTTAATCTGGTAAATTTAACAGTATTAAACCCATTCAGTCCTTGAGGTTCGACACCCTCAAGATAGCCCTATCCTACAAGGATTCGTTCTATTGCGAGTGGTTATAAATTAACACATCGCGCACATAGAAAAATCTATTATTCAATCCATTTATATGGGGGGTGGTTACTGTGTGTGCATCCTAAATAGTATGATTGAGATCATATGCTGGAACCAATCATTGACTATCACTTAGCAGAAAGGATCTTACCTTTGGGTCTTGGCCTACCCAAAGGTGTATCGGTCTACCCTAATAATAACATAGACCCATTGTAGATTAGAATATTTGTATAATTCACAAGTGGGGGATAGTTGTAAGGTAGGTGCACAACTTGCATTGATTAATAAATTGACCTCATGCATCTACTGTTGTTTGCGTGTAGTATGAACTTTAAGTACTGAAAATTGCATATGTTTTGGGATGATCTTATGTATTCCCAAAATTATCTTTCTTACTGGCTAGTGTAACTCACGCCTTATGGCGATCACATTTCAGGTACATTAGACAAAGATCAAGTCGAAGATCAGGATGAAGAACTGAACGTGAATTTCATCTATTAATGAGTTGTAATAATTATTAGTAGACATAATTTAAAGTCTCTAGTGTATGATGTTTATTTAATTTTGTTAAATTAAGAAACTATAATATAACTAATTTCCTTCAGCTTTCTTGAATGGATTTAAATGTAAATTTATTTTGCGAATCCTCTATATAAGAATTCCATCACATCTTTATTTCTTTCTTGCGACTCTGATAACTAAATTTCTATTGATGTAACCTTCTTTCAGATTTCAGTTTAAGTTTATAGTTAAACTATTTTTAGGAATTGATTTGAAGCACTAGACTAGTTATATTTCCGCTGCATATAAGATGAGCAAACATAATGGATATTACTTAAGGACTTTAGAACCTCATAATTAAAGCTAAATTAATATTCATATTTTATGTTTAGCTCGACATGGCTAGATATTTCTTGCCACGCCCAAGCTCTGTTTGGGGTGAAGGTTGTGTATCCAAATTCTGAACCTCCCATGAGGATCTTCGGTTTGGGTCGTGACAGTACCGGAGTATGTGGCGAAGTTCACGGAGTTATCTCAGTTCGCTCCTTATGTGGTTGATGATGAAGAGAGGAAAGCTTTCAGATTTGAAATTGGACCCAGGCTAATTATCAAACGCCGACTGATTGTGAGGGAGTTCACAGAGTACCATGAGGTGGTGGACTGTGCTCACAAAGTAGAGAAGGACATGTGGGAATTCGAGACTTCAAGAGGGAGAGAACTTACCAATTAGATTTACATAAGAGACAAAGGATGGAAGAACCAACAGAAAATCATGGAAATTGACACGTAAGATGTACTAATTACGGGAAGAGAGGACATCATCAAGAAGAATGCTGGTGGCTGAAGAAATCACGAGCACAACAAGTACTCATACCCAAGTCGCATTACCAACTGAATCAGAAACCCGTGCAGCAACAACATTTGAAAGAGAATAAGAACGAAGCATCAAAGAAGCAAACTCAACAAGCAAGAGTCTTTACACTGCAACAAGATGAAGGGACTAAAGGTACTATTTAAATTCACAAATAGTGATTGGCTACCAGATTATATTAAAGGTAAGTATCTCAACTTTCTTAAATAGGGGGATATCGAATTTCGAGGACGAAATTGTCTTAAGGAGGGTAGAATGTAATAACCTGAACTTTTATAGAGATTAAATTGTAAATAACTAAAAATACAAGGACAATTTAAAATTTTAGTAAACTAAAGTGCTTCACACACAATCATAAGTCTTTAAGTTATAATGTGTAGCTAAGATATGGTAGGGACTTTTAATCATAGATCTAAAAACTAATAATTCCACTAACCTAAAGTAATTAATAAATTAAAACTATAGGTTATAAACAAGGGTCATTTTAGCTTAAATAGAAAACTGGTTTAATAGATTAAACTAAAACTAACAAAATAGGACCTAGCTCTAATAATTAATTATTTGGACTGAAGTAAAACCCAATAAGACTAAGGCCCATCTAATTAAGCCCGATTAGGTTAATTAAATAGATAATTTTTGTGCTAATTAAAACATGTAAATTAAAAGCTAAGTTATAATGGAACTAGGACTCTAAACCAATGTTTAAAACACCCATTAATATTCCCAAAATAATTAGAAGACTTAAAACCAATGGTTAGAATTAATTAGACTAATCTAAGGGTTAGGATTAAAAGTAAAGGACTTTGAATCTTATTAGGATTTAGATAGGATAAAAGCAATCATCAACTCACACTAGAACTAGAGCACTTTTAATCTAAAGGCTGTAAATTAATTAATTCAATCTAAGGGCTAGGATTAGAAACATAATCCCAAACTAACTTTAACTCTAGAACAACTAAGAGATAAGATTAACATCTATATAAACACTGGTTTGGTCGTCCAAACCGCTAAACCAAAATCTGGGTTGATAGCTGGAGTTAAGGTTGAGGAAGAATAGTTCAAATCTGAACTAAGCCGAAGAAGAGGAAGATCCAAAGCATTGAGCAAGGTAAATAAATTCGATTATCTTATATTTTTGATTTGGATTAGGTGATATACCATATTCTTTGAATATGACATAGCACATTGAATTCAACTCAAGCATAATCAATTTTTCATAAAAATTCACGTTTTAAAAGCTTAATCACTCCAAGCAAGATAAGATGTGATTTTGATTGTTGGTTTGATTCGGCTAGGTTCGGAATTTATTTTAACATCAGTCTCTGTTGAATTAATTTGCCAAAAATAATTTATACATTGCAATTCGTGCCATTATGCATTTTCTGAGCCAATCGGCAGCTTGCCGGCGTGCCGGATAGGCTACTGGTTCACCCAGGTGGCATCCGACAGACCAACTAGTGTGCCGGTTAGCTTGCCGGACACCATTTAATTGATTTGGAGTTATGCCTAGTTCACTGGTGGCCAACCGGTGTACCGGTTAGCCTACCGGTGGCTATACCTGTGAAATTTTGGAAAACCAAGCCCCTGCCTAGGCTGCCGGTGGCCAACCAGTGTGCCGATTAGCCTACCAGCCAGCCTTAAGACCCTGAACCTGATGTGTTTGGCCCTTGCTTAGGTTGCCTGTTAGCCTATCGGTTAGCCCAGGTTGGGTTATTTGATTTGAAGCATCTGTTGTATTTGATTCTGATCTAGTGTTATTGGTTGAATGATAATTATAATTGTTCTATGCCATAAATTGATTGATGAATTAGCTGATTTATAATTATATATGTTGAATCACGCATTAAGTATAATTTGACCATCATGATGACATAGACCATGATTTGAACTTCATATATTCTTACTTAGAATTATTACACAATTGTACATTTAATTGCATGCATAGTTAGTGTGCACTATCACCACACATGCACAGCATAACCACTTTGATTTATTGACCATATTCTGGTCATAAGCTAGACTTAGCCTTCAGACTTCACTGCTGTTGAAGTTCTGATCAAATATGAGTGTTATCATGATTTGGTGAGGAAGTCCGGATGGACAATTCTTATTAGTTGAGGGATTTGGCTGTCCTAATATTACCCATTATTTTCATCTCGATAGCGTATTATTATACGTAACGGATGCCGAGTGAAGTGCTATTAGTAGATCGGCTAGGATCACAAAGGAGATGTTTACGTGGTGGCCCCTTGGGATATTCCCTATGATTGAAAATAACAGAGGCACTTGTGACCTCTAGGTCGAAGCTCCTAGAAACTATGATGCACATATAGAATAATCCAATTATCACATTGCCATATATTGGGGAATGAAATCACTACGGTGGAACATTCTTGGGTATTGGACTCAGATCTGGTGTGAACATAGACTAATCGAATGCCAAACAACATGCATGTTTGCACAGCATATGTTTTTGCATGGATCACACTTGGTGATTACCCCTTTTATTTTTGCATGAGCATGCATTGCATTCATTAATAATTGAACCAGTATTCATATTGCATTGCATTACTTATTTTATGATCATGTTTTATTGCATATTATTGCTGTCTTGTTTATGTTATATCATTGGATAGTGGCCTTGACCGTATTCCAATTAAAAATGTATTTTATTTGATTTACTTACTGGGCTAAGTGTAGCTGACGCCTTTGCGCAATTTCAGGTAATTTAGTTGGAGAACAAGATGAACAATACCCTTATAATGAACTTGCTGGAATTGATGAAAGCGTGGAGTGATTTCTACTTAGAGTTTTGCTATCGGATTTATCGTTTTCTTTCTTAGATTAGATATGGTGTATAGGACTAGAGAATTGATTTAAACTTGAAAATAGAATATTTTATTTGTCTTCCGCTGTGATTTCATTTAGTATTTTGGATGTAATAACTTAGTTATATTTTGATTATTTTCAGTAATGATAATTTCCTTTAAGTTTTATTAAATTTCTATAGTTTGGCTCTAAGGTTTACTGTCCCTCCCGATTTTGGTTGGGGTGAGAGTCATAGTTCGAACCTAAGGGGTTCTACGTAAATTACCTTAAGTTTGGATCGTGACATTATAAAATGCCATAAGTTCCATCATTATTTGTTTGTTTCGTATACTGAATCTTCACCATTTGCGAAACCCATTAAGTGCACCTCTTTTAGAAGAGTAGCATCGTATTGCCAATAGCTATTGGTATAGCTTTGAGTTCCATCACGGTTTCATAAAAGTTTGCAAATTTCGGTTTCATAACAGCAATGCTTGAACAGACCGTTGGCTATGGAACCCCAATTACCTTATGCAAGAAATAGATGAAGAGGGAGATGAAGAGAAGAAAAGTGAGGAAGATATCAAAGTTAAGAGGAAGGTAGTATAAGTACAGGTTGGAAAAAGCAATGGAATATGGACAAGTGTATGGCCATGGGTAGCAATTATTTTGTTGCAGTCCATCAACATCGAAAACTCTATATTAATTAGAAATGAATAAATATGGGATGAGGCCAACCATTCTCACAACCTAAAAGCATATAATTGCCACAGTAATTTTGGCACCATTGGCGTTCATCGTTGAGAGGTAGTCTTTCAATATCTTTTTTATGGATTAACTTTGTTATCATTATTTTTCTGGCTACTTTGAATATATTTTAGATGTATCTTGAGATCTTGATATTTTATTTATATATGATAAATGGACATTGTTATTTTGTTAGCATGTAACTAAGAAATATATGCCAAATATTAGAACGATTGCAATGCTAACATATAGCAGTAGATATGATGTGTTTATACTAAATAGAAAACCACAATCAACATTATTCTACACCTCCCAAACTTCACAAAACTTTTTTCCAAGTAGTTTTTTAGTGTCTATATACTATGGGTATATGGATCAACAAATACCTTTCTAAACCCTTTATACATTGACCAGCTCTAATTTTGATAGTTTTACGAGGCAGTATTAACAATTCAAGCCTACTACATAAAAATGCCATTAAATACTGCTTTCAATTAGTAGTCATATGTTTACCAAAAAAAGGAAAAAAAAATAGTATACTCTAGAATGATTCTTCAACTCCACGTTGAAATGGTGAATTTCGAAGTAGATAACTTAAGCTCACATGCAATATGCTAAGAAGAGAATGCGAAGATCACAATTTTGCATAGCGAAAATATAAGATATTAGGAATACTTGTACTTGCAATGACACTCATCAACTCGTTTGTATATAAAGAACTACATTTGTTGGAATCTTTATGTGGTGACCTACGTGAGCGGGTGTCTCGTGGACGGGCTTAAGGGGTTGGCAGGTTATGAGTTGCACAATCACACATCGCCTGGGCAGGTGAAAGTGGTGTACTTATAAGTATATTCATACTCTACTTTGACATAACGCGTTTTAAAGTTGTGATGGTCGTGAACCCAATCAGAATTCTGCAGTTAAGCGTGCTTGGGCAGGAGTAGTACCAGGATGGATGACCCCCTAGGAAGTCTGATTCGGGGGAGCCAAAAGCGGACAATATTGTGTCAGGTGGGGTGGGTTATTACAAAATGGTATCAAAGCCAGAGCCCAGCCGGAAGTGTGGCCAACGAGGACGTTGGGGCCCATGGGGAATGATTGTGGTGACCTACATGGGTGGGTGTCTCGTGGACGGGCCCAAGGGGCTGCCAGGCTACGGATACTAGCAGGCTACGGATTACACAATCCCACATCACCTGGGTAGGTGAAGGTGATATAATTATTTGTATATTCACACCGTACTATGACATAACGCATTTTAAAGCTATGATGGCCGTGAACCCAATCAAAACTCCGTAGTTAAGCCTGCTTGGGCGAGAGTAGTACCAGGATGGGTGACTCCTTAGGAAGTCTGACTCGAGAGAGCCAATAGCGGACAATATTGTGTCTGGTGGGGTGGGTTGTTACAAAAAATGTAATGACCCTAAACTAGAACTAAAGATCTAATTGAAATTCAATTGTGTAATGGGAGATCAGATTGTAAATAATAGAACTTATGGGGTGTGTGTTAATATTTCTTAAAACTAATTTTGGGCTGAACTTGAGTTAGACGTGTAGAACATTAATTAGAATTAATGGGCAAGACGAATTAATTTAAAGGACTTATTAAACTAAACTAACCTAATTAGTGTAGTGGGCCTAATAATTGGGCTTAAGTAAATGGGCTTAAGTGAAAAACTTGTGGACTTAATAGAGGGCTAAGGATCTTTTAGTAATTCACTTAAGGATAAGTTCTTCTAGAAGGATTATAATTAAGATAGAAGATAATGATGAAAGAGTTCCTAATTAGATTTGGATTAAAACAAATAATAGAGATTAGTTTGAATTAGAATAGAAGGATTCTAATTGGCTGAAAAAGGAAAAGATTGATTAGAATATTTAGGATTAGTATGAAAAGGAAAACAATGGAATCTATAAAGAGAGGAAGGAGGAGGACATTCACAGCAAGAGAGGAAGAGAGAGGGACGACTGTAGCTGGTTTGAGAAGAAGAAGAAACAGTAGGAAGGAACACACTAAGATCAAAGAGCATAATCTGTAAGTTGTTAATTATTTATTGTTCTCATGAGATTACAGAAGTCATTAATATGGAATTCATGATCTAGATGTCAATCTATATTAATCCCTGTCCTGTTAACATGTATGTGATATTTTGATCACGTGATATAAATTTCATGGTATACTAGATTGATTCCTAAGGTATAATTGTTTGATTCATGTTTAGTATTGCTTGTTATGACAATAATTATCAATTATGTGATTAATTAATATTATAATGTTGTATTAAATATAATTAAAATACAAAATACAAAGAAAATATGAAATTTCTGGTTTCTTTGCAAATCGGCAGATCAACTGGCTTGCTGATTAGCCTACCGGCAAACCCAGAGGGCAACCGGTAGGCTACTGGTGTGCCGGATAGCCTACCAATGGGCCTAGAAGGTGTCCGGCAGGCAACCGGTGTGCCGGTTAGCCCACCGGTCACCCAGAACATGATTGGCAGCTACTGCCTAGGCTGTCGGTAGCCAACCGGCGTACTAGTTGGGCTGCCGGTGAGTCCTATGACCTTGTATTGTGACTTTTGACCTCTATTTAGAATGTCGGTGGCCAGCCGGTGTGCCGGTTAGCCCATCGGTCAGCCACAGTTTGTGTGTTTGATGGATTACGTTGATGGACCATTTCTAAATTAAAATAATATAATTATGTGATATGATTAAATCTGGTTTTAAATGTTGATTATGATATGATATGAGGTTTGTTCGGGTGTATGGGTGCCTGGACAGCTTCCAAAGGGTGTTATCACCAGAGAACCTACGGATTGTTGTGAAGGAGTGTTGTGATGGTTTCCGACGGATTATTCGGGTGAATGGGTGCCCCGGATAGCTTCCGAAGGATTCTATCACCGAAATTCCTATTGTTTGGGATACCTCTGCTTGAGATGGAATCTGTTGTTGTGGGTAATCGTCCTGTATGATAGATCTCCATGGGATGATTCCCTAAATGTACGTGGGTAAACGTCCTCTTTGTACGCCCCCCCTGGGTGTTAATCTCTAAATGTATGGAAATAACTTCAGGAATTGAGCCCGGTAGGGTGTGAATCCTACAAAACCATGTTGTACACGTGGGATGATTGAATGTGGAGACATATTGACCGAAAGGTCGTGGACCGGGGTGTTGGTGGAGATTGTGATCGGCTGATCACCGGATAGTGGAGTGCTTTTGTATGATTGATAGGAATGATGGAATGATTGCATATATGTTACTGTTATTATTATTGTTTTTATGCCATGATGATTGTATGATGCATGGATTGATGTAATTCCATGAGGATGGATAGCTGAATTTACTTCTTACTGGGCATTCCAAGCTCATGCAACCTGTTATTGTTGCAAGTTAAGATGATTGGATGATATTACATGGATTAGGAGCTGTGAAAGTTCACTTTATTTTTCTATTTCGATTAGTAGGTCAGATCTGATGTAATAGGTTAGATAGTTAATTATTTTGGGTTGTAGGCTCTTCTGAAGCCATTTAATTTGAATAACTATGTTCTTCCGCACTCTAATTGATTTATGAAAGTATAAGTAGACTTTTACTTTGTTAATAGGTGATGTTTTTCGCGTTCCATGGTTGGGAACCTGAAGGTCACACCTTGTGATCCGTGCCACCCACCTTGAGATTTGGACACCGCACTACAAAAAATGGTTTTTACCGGCGGTAAGTAATGGCGGTTCAATAAAAACCGCCGGCTAATAATATTAACTCGGCGGTATTTATTAAACAGCCGAGACCTCTGTTTCGTGGAAGAAAAATCCCGCGGAAATGACATTGTCCCAGCAGTGTTTTTACAATCGTCGAGCAATACCTCTTCACGCGCGAAATTTCCCGCCTTAATAAATCCTTTAGCGGCAGTTATGATATTCACCGCCGATAATGGAATTATGGTCGGCGGTTCTTTCATACTACCGATATATGATGGGTCTTGAGCGGCGGTGTATTAACCACCGCTGTGAAATACCTTTTCATGCCGCGCCACTAATCTGGTTTATTGCCGGCGGTGTTTGCAAAACACCGCTGAGCAACTATGTGTATTGGTCGGCGGTGTTAAAACCCCGCCGATAAATGTCAAGTGTATATACGACAGTTATATCAAGACCGCCGACAAATATGTACGCATAGCTGGCAGGTTAATTGAAAACGTCGAGAAATGATATTGCTCGGCGGTTTGTTAACAACCGCCGCGAAAAACCTTTTATTCTTCATTCCGCGAAAAACCCTTTCTCTTTCCCTCTTTCCCTTTCTCTTTCCCTTTGTTTCTCCCGCCTTCGTTGCTGCCTCTCTGTGCCTCGCCGTCGCCGCTGCCTCAATTCCTTTCCGTTGACGTTGACGTCGTCGTCGCCTTTGCCTTCGCCTTTGCCGTTCCAATAGCCATCGTCATCACCGTCTACTCTCTCCTCAGGTTAGTTAGCTCTTCCATTATTTAACTGAAGAACTTGAGATCTCATTTTTCCCCTACTTTTGGGTGCCAGATCTATAGATTGAGAAGTCTATGCTATGGTTAATCATAGTTAAAAGGCTGTTGTCACTTATCAGTTCATCTTCTTACTTTTTTATTTATGTATTGTTGTGCTGAGAAGTGAAATGCTATTACTTATCATACTTTCCTTCCTTTGAATATGCTTAGCTGAAAACTGCTAAAATAATGAAGACGTTCCTTATGCATCTTTTAGTCAATTATACGATCTGTGTGTGTGTGTGTGTGTGTGTGAGACTTAGTAACAGGTTTTCATGTGCTTGAGATATAAACTGATACTGATATGTTGATATTCTTTTTCAGACATTACTAAAGAAAATTGAAGGGGAGTTTGGACATTACTGAAATCTGAATGAATGCCAAAAAATCAGAAAACAAAGAGGATCAATCAGTTGGCAGCATAATCAGGGTGAGGGGTATCTACATAAATGCCAGGAAAAACATAGGAGGATTCTACTGATTTATGAATTTTCATGACGTTGATGAGCAGAAGAGCCATGGAATTAATTTCTACTGATCAAGTGACGGATTTTGGATCTCATGCTAGAGAGAGAGAAAGAGAGAGTAGAAAAACCTTTCTCACTCTTCTCAAATGATTGCAGTACACTTGAGAGAGCCATGGAATTAATTTCTAATGAATGTTGTTGCATTCTGCTTAAGCAATTTTTTTTTTGAGTGTCCTGTATCCCCATTGATGGAAACAACAATTTCAAAAGAAAACAACAACAGCAAAAGCAGTAATAGCAACAATAAAAAAATGTGACAAATGAAACGTTAGCACTAACAAAAAAAAACCTTGTCTCAATTAGTTGGGGTCAAAGTTTGCTATCCAATTCTAGGGTACCAACTCAAACCAAATTATGCTGACGTACTTTATTCCAACAGAAAGAACCATAGCATCTTATTTATCACAGACATATGTATATATACCGTGCCAATAGAGAACCTACAGCGATATCATGAACTCCATAAGCTTCAAATTTCATCTATATAAGGAAAATTCCAAAATAGGATAAACAAAGTTTCATCATACTAGTGAAATTTAGGAAGTCATCATTTTTTAGTGAACGAGGCACTGGGCTCCACGTACTGACCCCAAGTTCTCCGGCTATAAGCTCCTCCCCTTGTGGGTGACCTACCAGCGTATAGACGTCACTAATTTATTGATGCAAAGCAAGAGGCCTTTGAGAGTTTCTTCTGCTGAAATTTTATAAAGTCATAATTTTTTAGTTAACAAGGCACTGGGCTCCACATACTGATCTCAGGTTCTCCGTCTATGAGCTCCTCCCCTTGTGGGTGACCTACTGGCTTATAGACGTCACTAATTTTTTGATGCAGGCTTAATTTGATGTCTAATCATGTTTAGTTAGTTTAGTATTTGTATTCTTATTCCTGCATGTTTTATATATTATTGTGAATTACTAGAAGTGCGTGAATGGCTTGAAAAACGGAGATATGGGGGGCGTTGGTGGAATTGTGTTGCATATATGGAGTGTTTAATGCATTGCCCATCTGAAAGGTCATATATGTGATTTGTTCCTCATTTTACTTGCTATGGATGCATTGCACATCACTAAGGGGATTGCAATTTTCCATAGGATATAAATATGAAGATGCATTATCACATATATAACATTTTGGATTGTCCCAGTGGACAGTTTGGG